>CM046433.1:20981055-21058018 GCA_025506505.1 Flaveria sonorensis
CTTAGGAGGATCTTTAGGATCACTTAACATTCAAATAAGGAACTTAGAACTTTAAGCAGATGATACAATGCACAACACAAGTAAAGTAAGAGTAACAGAACACAAGAAATAATTTTCAAGGAAGTAGTATATTGCTTCTTAGGTTCTATTACAGGTGTTTGCACTGGTATTTGAAATACAAGAACCTTTGACTCTTTATACTAAACTACAACCATCAATATGCAAAAGACAGTTGGATGTGACTATCTAGACAACAAGATCAGCTTAAAGTCAAAGGCAATTGCCTTTTGACTAGTGACTATGACAGCCATAGCTCACTGACTTTCCTATTACAAAAAGCCAAACAAAAACAATATAGAAACTTGCAGAAAGAAACCTTATCTACTTTATCCTAAAGCATGGAAGTTTCACCCACTTAGATAGTTGGTGACCACCAGAGCATGCAGCGGACAGGAGGTTGCTTTATGATAAAGTTGACAGAAAAAGTGTCTTTTCTCTCTCTTTTAAAGTAATCAGTCTTATCTTTATTCAATTTTGGAAGACTTTGTCTTGAGAGCTTTGGAAGACTTCATCTTTAACTTTCGGAAGAGTTCGAGTCTTTGGCTTCAAAGACTTGACACTTGGTGTAAAGTTTCCTTAGTAGTTGTTTTGAACATTGGCTTTCAGAAGATTTTACACTTAGCATTTTACTTGAGTGTGTAAAACTTCCAAAGCTAGTTCTTCTTTGTTCCTTAGTGCATGTTGGAAGACTTGGTTGTTTTGGTATCCTTTGGTTGCATCAGCCTCATAACCTCAGAGTCCTACAAACCCCCCTAGGCTGATGCTACCAAAACAAGAGGTCTTCAGACTCGGATAGTCCACATAAATCTTCAGAATTCCTTTCTTCATTAGCAGATCATGATTCTTAGACCCATGAAGTCCTTCTCATGTCATACAATCCTGCAGAGGGAGTTCAAGCATGTCACTACTGAAGTAGACATTTTGTTCTGCCTGATCTCTAGTGACATACCATCTATCAAGATCTTCAGCAAATGTCCATGATATAATTGTTCTTCCAACAGAGAGGGCTCTACTAGGATAGGAGTTGTTGAGAGCCCTCTTCATGCACTTCCTCAGGATGTTCTGACTCATCCTGAGTTTGGGAGGTGGATGCCTTTCTTCTTTTCTTCTTCTTAGAGGATCCTCTTTTGGCCATCCTCTTTTTTCCTCCCAGATGATTTTACTGAAAGGGTTGGTCTTCAGTACCAGTTCTTCAGTGGATTCCCTCTTAGTTGGGATCTCTCTCTCCCAGTTTTAGAAGAAGAGGGAGGAGAACCCTACTGTGGATCAGAAGATGAAGTTGGCTGTTGTGTAGCTTTGGTGCAGGTTGTGTTGTCTCTATAGGTTCAACCTTTACCTCAACTTCAGGTTGAGCTTGTTCTGATGGTGAGTGGAGATCCACAAGCTCTCCCCTCTTAATCTTCTGCTTGATCACCCTTATGTGCTCATCCATTATGGACAGAGACAGGGACCAAGCCTCCTTCCGGAGAACCCATACAACTTCAAGAAGCTCATCATCTTCTGCCTATCTGTAGACTTTTTCTATCTTTTCTTGATGATGGCTCTTGACTTGGCAGCTTCTTCTCTTTCCCTTTTTCTAGTAGCTTGCCTATTTCTTTTGGCTTGCTCTTCCAGCTGCTTGTTGTATTCAACAGTATGTAATCATATGGCAAGGGAAGAAGTACATGTGCCTGGTAGAGGCCTGTGGCTCTTAGGTAGTTGATCATCTTTGTCTTTTTTCTTCTTCATTAACTACCTGAGGTTGATCAGCAGCCACAACCTCCGACTCAGGGCTTTCTTGAACTGGGGAGAGGACAGGAATATTCTTGTATATTCTTTTTCTTCTCATTTCCTCTTTATGCTTGAGGGTCAAGGCTTCATCCTCACTTCCTTCCTCTCCTTTGACAACTCAGTGTCAGCCAGTTCATTTAATTCCTCTAAGGAGAGAGATAAATTATCTATGTTGTAGTTCCTGGTCCCAAATAATTAAGTCTGGCTGCCCTTAACTCATCTTCTTGAGTGTTTGGAACATGGGCAGTCAGAATTACAGCTTGCATGAATCCTGGGGAACCACTTGAACTCTCTCCCCTCAGCTTCCTCTTCCTCTCTCTTTTCTCTCTCTTCAATCTCCTCAGCAGTTAGTTTTCTTTTGCCTTTGTCAAGTACTGATCTTGATGACTCAGGCTGAGGAGAGCTTTGGCCTTCATTGCTGGATTCGGCAGTCAAGCTCTGGCCAGAGAGAGGTTATGATGCACCATCACCAGCTGGTGCCTCACTGAGGGTATGGGGTGTTAGAGGAGATATTGTCTTTAGGTTTACAGTCTCAGCCTCTGGGCCTTCAGTCAAGGCTTTCCCTTTGAAGCTAATCTTAGGGTCCATCTCAACATCCAGTTGACCAAAGGCTTCAACTGCTAGCCTCTGTCTATATAGTTCTGATCTCCTTTTGAATTCTTCCAGCACCCAATCTTGAATTCTACTGGCTAGTCTGGCAGCTTGTCTGTTGTTGCTTGGGTTGACAAGTGCCAGATCTACCAGATTTATACCCTCATAGAAACTCAAGTTTGAAATGTTTAAAATTTCTAGTTGACCCTGAGCTCTAGAGAGTACAAGAGCTTTCCTTTCACTGTCATACCCCCAACCCCATATTGGGTTCTCAGAAGAGGCAACATTGCTCTTGGTATTCCTTCCTCAAATAGTTGTTGTATTAACAAATGTAGATCACTGTCTAGAGGAGGTTGCTGATTATGGAAACTGCAAGAGAGGATGGTGACTCCTCTATGTCCATACTCTGAGAGGAACTCCCAGGTTCTGTGATTGTTAGGATTTTCTCCCCTTTTTTGGTAGCATCACCCTCTTGCATAGGTGAGCTTGGGAGATTGATCCATGACATCCACAGGTTCTTGTGGACATGGATGAGTTGATCTCATTGGTCTCTCAGCTAGCTTACCCTTGAGATTGATTCTTAAGTTGCTGGTCATTGACCCTTTTCTGCAAGATAGTCACCTGAGATTCCAGGTGAGCTATCTTGGACACAAAGTAGGTGCACATGTTTGAGAGTTTGTGCACCTTTTGTTGCAGACTCCCCTCATCTTCAGATGAAGAATCATAAGGGGATGAGAGGATTAGACCTGAGTCTTCTCCCTCATCACCAGCATAGGTTTCTTGGCTGCTGGATTTCCCCTGCTCTATTTCAAGAGGCTGGGTTGCCATGGTTGAGATCTTAGAGATGTAATCACTGCCAACAGTGAAAGCCTCTGCCACATGGATCTCCTAGACAATCTGAAGGAGATCCACCTCAGTTTGTGGTGTCTGATGTGGGCTAGAAGTGGGTGAGGCAGGAGTACTCATCTCACCTTGAGTGTGGGTGGAGAAGAGAGATTCATGGTACTCACTGAAACCCAAATCTTCATTAGAGTAAAAGTCAAGGACGGGCATGGTTGATTAAGATCAAGAGGCTGGGGATGGTAGCTTTCCCCTGAAGGTTGATCACCAGAGTGTTAAGACTCAGAGTGATGGCTTAAGGCTATTTGATTAGGTGTGAGCTCATCAGGCTTGAGCATGAGGAACCTCAGCACTGATTGTTTCAAGAATGGGAGTGGTTTGCTCCTTAGGGAAGTGGGAGCTCTAGTGTCCACTTCCTCCTGTGTGGGTTGTGATATGGGGCCTGTATGCTCAATAGCAGGTGCAGGGGTTCGTTTGGATTTTCTTTGGTAAGTGAGGGTAATGGTAGGCCTTGATGGTGGTTGAGAGGTAGAGGGTGTTGGTTCATCACTAGCTGGTGCTGCTAGATGTCACCCTGAGCAATGAGCTCAAACATTTTTAGGACAAGGGCTGTTTCTACCCTTGAGAACCCAACAGTTGGCTTTTTCAATATTTTCAAAATGCCAGGGCCTCATATGTGCAAGTTTAAGAACATTACCTGTTCCCTCAACTGTGGTCCCATTTCATAGTTGAGAATGTGTTGAACATACCGGGAAACATGTAATATTCTAGGGAGTCCAAATTTGCTAGTAATTTATGAAAACAAACTGAGAATACCTGAATTTGACCCCTTGAACCATCCCATGGACAATGAAGGAGAGGTCTTCTGGAATCTGGTCCCATCCTCCATGTTTGTTAGACAAGCTGTGGATGACAACATGGAGGAGGTACTTCCACTAGTATGAGACCTTCCCCATCCTGAAGGTCTTGACTGTGAAGTCACCTTCATATCCCATCTGCTCAAAGGAATGGTTGACAGCAGCTTTTGGGAAGGACATTTCACCTTCTTCATCATCCAGCTGAAGATGGATGTTGATGATGGCTGGAGTGATGAACAGTGTCCTCCCTTGTACTGGCAGACAGTGACCTTCTCCCCGTCCAAAGTGACCTCTTGACAGGTCCGCCAGAACTCAAACATCTGATCCTCATAGAGGGAGGATCAATCGTAAGGGAGGTGAGATAATGAGCCGAAGAAAGATACCTACAAACATCTGAGAAGCTTGGATCCTTCTTAGAGTTTAGCAGAGCAACCTGGTTGTGTTGCCTGTGTAGATGCATGGTGAAATCTGGGTCGTTTCGGATCAAGATTTGCCATTTGCAGAAGCTTTGCAGAGAAGGAAGGTAGAAGAAGATGAATTTGGGGTTAATTTTAGGTTAGGAAAAATGAGAGTAGAGAGATGAAGATAGGACCGTTTGGGGAGATATACTCAGATTTGAAACAAAGTTAAAGCAAAAGATAAACTTTGAAATCCACAAGTGGGTCCTACTAAAAAAAAGGCGCCAAAAAGGTAGTTTTCTTAGAAGTTGCAAAACTTCCGAAGGTTATTTTAGCTTCGGAAGCTTTTTCAGAAAAAGCTTCCGAAGGCAATTTTGCTTCGGAAGATATTTCAAAGAGTTTTGAAAGTTTTGGCTTCGGAAGAGATAACAGTCTTCCGAGACTTAATTGCTTTCGGAAGAGATTTATTCTAAAATGTATTTAGGAGCTTATATTCAACTTAAGCTTCGGAAGATGCTTCATGAATTTCTTCCGAAGATAATTGGCAGATAAGCTGTAAATTTCTTCCGAGGGCAATTTTATTTCTTCCGAAGGTAAATTTTCATAACTCAAAAAATATATCATTTTAAAATTTGTTTTCCTCCAAAGAGAACTGGGCTTATGAAGTGATCTAATAGACAACCTAGGATACACAATTTTAGGTAGTAAGATTGATGAAGGTATTTAGAAAAACCTATTCAAGGTTAATCATCCCAATGGCTGATACAAGATACTTAAATCTCTGCTCATCAAAGCTTTTGTGAATAGATCAGCATATTGTTCATTTGTGTTAACCTTGATTAGTTTTATCAAGCCTTTTTCAAAATTATCCCTAATCAGATGATACCTGATGTTGATGTGTTTGGTCCTTGAGTGCTGCATAGGATTCTCTGTTATAGAGATGGCACTGTTGTTGTCTATATGGATGGGAGTCTCTTTGAAATTGAATCCATAGTCTAGCATCTGATTTTGAATCCAAAGCACTTGAGCACAGCAGCTGGCAGCAGCAATGTATTCAGCTTCAGCAGTTGATGCAGACACACAAGATTGCTTCTTGCATTGCCAAGAGACTATCCTTCCACCAAGAAACTGACAACCCCCAGATGTGGACTTTGCAGTCATGTTGCAGCCACCATAGTACTATCTGTATAAGCATACAGATTAAAGTCTGAATTCTTTGGATACCAAAGGCCTAGATTTGGAGCACCTTTGAGATATCTAAGAATCCTTTTGACAGTGATTAGGTATGACATCTTGGGGTTTGCTTGATATCTTGCACATATGCATGTGGCAAACATGATATTAGGCCTGCTAGCAGTAAGATACATAAGTGACCCAATCATAGCCCTGTAGAGATGTTCATCAACACACTCCCCCTCAAGGTCAAGACCAAGGGAATGGTTTCTGGCTATGGGTGTCTTAGCAACTTACAATCAGTCATCTTGAACCTTGTAAGTATGTCCTGTACATACTTTGACTGACTGATGAAGATGCCATCTTCAACCTGCTTCACTTGAATTCCTAGAAAGAAATTGAGTTCCCCCATGGCACTCATTTCAAATCTATTCTTCATCAGCATCTCAAAGTCTTTGTAGAGCTTTGGATTAGTTGAACCAAAGATGATGTCATCTACATATATCTGAACTAGCAATGTGTCATTCCCTGTATCTTTGATGAAGAGAGTCCCATCAATAGTACCTCTTTTGTATCCATGATTACAGAGGTATGTTGATAGTGTCTCATACCACTTTCTTGGAGCTTGATGTAGTCCATAAAGGGCTTTATCAAGCTTGCAGACATAATCAGGATGATCTGGGTCTGCAAAGCCAGGTGGTTGTTTAATATAAACTTCTTCATCAATCACCCCATAAAGAAGGCACACTTCACATCAAGCTGGTAGACCTTGAAATCCTTGGATGCAGCATAAGCCAGGAATATCCTTACAGCTTCAAGTCTTGCTACAGGAGCAAAGACATCAGTATAATCAATTCCTTCTTCTTGTGTGTATCCTTGGACAACCAGTCTAGCCTTGTTTTTGATGATGATCCCTCTATCATCCTTCTTGTTCCTAAATACCCACTTGGTACCTATGACAGTCTTCCCTTGAGGAAAGGGCACAAGTTCCACACCTTCTGTCTTTTGATTTGAAGCAACTCTTCTTGCATTGCTTCAATCCAGCTTCCATCCTTTAGAGCCTCATCAACTTTCTTAGGCTCAATTTGGGATAAGAAACAAGAATGTAGACAAACATGGCTATCATGAGTTTGTCCTCTTGTTCTCACCCCTGAGTCAACATTTCCAATGATGTTTGTGGTGGGATGTGACTTGTGGATCCTGAGTTGAGGAATCACAGCAAGTTGGTTGGACAGATCAAGATTAGAGAAATTTTGATCTGGCAAAGAAGATCCCCCACCACATCAGCACACTTATCAAGAGAAACTTGATCCAATGAGTGTGTGACATCATTGATGTTGTCTTTAATGGAGTGGTTATCAGCATCAAGAAATTCTTGATCACTGTCACCACCATCCATTCCTCCTACATTGGAGGTTCCTTCACCTGAATTCTGAGCCTCTGAACTGGACTTTGAGGGTAATTCAGTTGAATCAACAGTATTTGTCATGCTTGTGCTGATTGGAGCTCAATGACAGGGTTAGTCACCATTGGAGCTGAAGTAGTCTTCTTGTTTGGTCTTCTCAGCTCAAATCTTGGGTCAGGATCCTCTGTTGACCTGTTATCCATAGATCCTAAAACATTCTCACAAGATTTGTTAAAACGGTTGGTAACTAAATCAAGATCAAATAGCCAATCCGGACCAGAACCTTTCACACAGGGTGTGTGTTCATTGAAAGTCACATTGGCTGACTTCTCAATGATTTTAGTTCTGAGATTGTATACTCTATAAGCCTTGGCTTGAGAAGAGTATCCAACAAAATGTCCATCATCTGATTTCTCAGCAAACTTAGCTATTTGATCTTTGGTATTCAAGATGGTGCAAGGACATCCAAATGTTCTGAGAAAACCAATAAATGGTCTCCTTTTGTGCCATAGTTCATAAGGAGTCTTACCATGTTTCTTAACTACTAAAACTCTGTTCTGCACATAGCAGGCTGTGTTGACAACCTCTGCCCAGAAGGTGATGGGCAGCTTAGAGTCAGACAACATAGTTCTTGCAGCTTCAATAAGTGTCCTGTTTCTCCTCTCAGCACACACCTTTTGCTGAGGAGTCCTGGGAGCACTATATTATCTTGAAATACCCTTCTCATCACAAAATGTATCAAGGATTTGGTTTTTAAATTTGGTTCCCTGATCACATCTTATGATTTTGACCTTGTGATCAGATTGATTCTCAATTTTCAGAATGAAATTCTTCAAGATTTTAGAGGTTTCATCCTTAGTTCTAAGGAAAAACACCCAAGTGAATCTTGTGAAATCATCTATGATCACTAAACAGTATGAGGTCCTTCCTAGACTCATTACACTGGTGGGGCCAAACAGATCCATATGTAACAAGTGTAGGGGAGTAGTGATAGAGTTCATTTCCTTTGGCTTGTGAGACACTTTGTGTTGCTTCCCTTTCAGGCATGCAACACAGTGGTCATCACTTATCAACTCTTTCTTTGGTATTCAAGTTACCAAATCATTCTTAATCAGTTTATTCATGTTTTTAAAGTTTACATGGCACATTCTCTTATGCCAATGAAGAACTCAAATACTATTTGCTTTAGATAGAAAGCAAGAAACCTCTCCAGATGGAGATGCTTCCTGCAAGTCCATCTTGTACATGTTTCACTCCTGGGGGCTCTAAGCAAAATATGCTCAGGAGGAATGTCAACCCCAGGCTTGAGAACAATGCACTCATGCTCAGTAAAGAGCATATGATGTTTTTGGTCACAAAATTAGGACACACTCAGAAGATTGTATCCAAGCTCTTTGACAAAGTTTACCTTCTCAATGCTGAGCTTACCATTTGTAACCTTGCCCCTGCCAGTAATGTACCCTCCTGCATCTCCCCAAAAGCAACTAGTCCTCCATCAATCCTTTCAAAGTTTTGAAGCAAGGACTCATTGCCAGTCATGTGCCTGGAGCAGCCACTATCAACAATCCAGATATTTTTATTGGTCTTTAGCTGTCCCAGCACAAAAGAGATGATTTAGTTACATTTGGAAACCCAAGCCTCATTGGTCTTGGGCTTATTAGAATGAGTTAAAGGCAATGGAATAGTAATAGATCCTATGCTCAGGTTTTGGGGATCATTTGCTGTTTCTGATGATGAACTTTTAGCCACATGGTCTTCCTTCATCTTCCACACCACCTTTGAAAGATTGGGCTTGACCTTCAATGTTTCGGAAGCTTTTGTGGCTTCGAAAGCTTTGGAGACTGATCCTTCAGAAGATCTTGCTTTCACTGTAGCAGGCCTCAGTACTTCGGAAGCATTCCTTTCTTCCGAGACCAATTTTCCTTCCGAAGACAATGGTTCATTTGCCTTTTCTTCATTTTGGAGCTTTCGAAGGAAACAGATTTTCCTTCCGAAGTTGTTTGTTTCTTTTTCCTCTCAGAAGTTTTCTTCTTGATCATGTGGATAGTACCCTTTGGATTGTATTGACAATCCTTAGCCAGATGTGAGGTACTACCACACATAACATAGTCTATATCTTTTCTTTTGAGAGCCTTCTTTTCCAAAGAAGACTGAGCTTGAACACTTTCCTTTTCCTTTTCACCTTTTCAGATGATGCAGCAGGCTTCTTAGGGTGAAGCTTTCTTTTAGAAATGGATGGTTCAGGCTGTGTAGCAGTGACACACAGCTGATCAATCTTCTTGTTGTTGCTGAAGTGAGTTAAAGCTGAAGTAGAACTCTTGGTACTAGAATTCTTGGCAGGATCTTTAGCTTTTATCACCTTGACCCTGCAGAGACAAATACTTGTTTCTGTTTGGGATCAAAGGTGGTCTTGACCTCTTGAGCTTTTCTTGATCTTCTCTTTGCTTTCTGATCAAGTTCTTCCTTTTGGTTTTGCTCAAACCAGCTTCTTTTTCCTCCTTAGGAGCATGGTGACCCTTTTTGGATTTACTCTCTTCACTCACCTCAGAGTTATCCCTCACCTTCTCCTCTTCATCCTTTTCATCACTGGGGTCTATGGATGGAAGCTCATCTTGACCAGTTCCACACCTTGGAGATCTAACTGATAGTAGAGAGTGTGGAGGAGCTCTCACTAGATCCTAGTCCCTGCTTGTTCTGATAACACACTTTTGCATGCAGAGATGAGGATATCATGTTCTTGAAGGTTTCCTCTTCAAGAACACATTTTTCTGCTCTGGCTTTGCTGATCACAAGCTCAGCCTGGCATTCAGTCAACTTGGTAATGAGATCCTTAATTTGAGTCCTGTAATTTGTTTGCTCATGTTAAGAGTTGAAACTATTTTTCCTAGATCTTCTATCTTAAGTTTATAGTCATTTTCAGCTCTTTTAAAATCAGCTTTTAAAATATTTAAGGACTCAATGTCAGATCTCATTTCCAAGTTGTAGGACCCTATCTGTTTACTTTTAGCAATACAATCAGGAGAGCAAAGATGTTCAAGTACCTTGGCTTCATCGTGGTCAGCCATGAGTGCTTGGTTTGGAGATGCATCTTCAGCTTGAAAGCTCCAGTCAAAGCCTCCTTCTTTAACAACAACTGCAGCTTGCTGTCTTGGCTTCTCATTCTGGTTCCCTCCTTCAGTGTAGTTTGGCCTGGATGAGGCTTGGCCACCATTTGATTTGGGTGTCTTGCATTCTCTAGCAAAGTGTCCCATCTGGTTACAGTTGTAACACTTGACTTTGCTCTTGTCCAGCCCAAACTTGCCACTGGCAGCATTGCTAGGAAACCTTCTCCCAGTCCTCTTGTAGAATTTCTAGGCTCTGTGAGTGAGAAGAGCCATCTGCTGGACTATCTCCATATATTCCAGATCATCTGGATGGATACAGTCCAGGTCTTCAAGAGTAAAGAGAAAGTTGCCTGAACTTTCATCAGTGGAAACAAAGGCTTGAGAGGAGTTTGTCTCTTGGAAGGGACTTCCTTGGATGTAGCTCTCTCTTGGTGTGTCTTCGGGAAGGTGATGAAAGGACCCTTTTGTGAAGTCTCAGGGTAGCAGATAAGATGATGCTGTGGTTCTCTGCTATCCCTTTCAAACACATGAAGGGCTAAACTCTGGTGAGTGTTGGAGCTACCAGATGAATTTTCATATTCATCTCCATCTGGTATCCATTGAGTATCCCATACAACTCAGTGAGAGTAAGGGTCTTGAGGTTTTCAGTCCTCTTAATGACCACACAGTAGTGTGTCCATTGTCTTTGAAGAGAGGACATGAACTTCTTAACAATATCCCTATTCTCAATAGTTACCCCAACATCAGCTAGAGTTTCCACAATCTCAACATACCTGAAGTATTGTTGAGTCATGGTTTCACCTGTCTTGAAAGTGAAATTTTCAAACTGTTGCTTTAAGAGGTCCTTCTTGTTCTCCTTGGCTTCATTTGAACCCTTATACATCAGTTTCAGTGCATCCCATAGCTGTTTAGCGGTTCTTCATTAGAAAAGTCAGCCCTCTCTTTTGGTATCATGCCACCACCAGCAACAGCTGAAGAGGTGCATGGTACATGAGGTCCATCTACAACAGACTCCCACATCCTGGAATCTTAGAGACTTGATAAAGCCTTCCATTCTTTGACACCAAGTGTCAAAATCCTCAGGAGTGATCAGTGGGGACTTTGTCATTGTTCCAGTTTCCATATCAGCTTTGGAGATAGCTGCCATTTGAAGAGTTAAGTGATGTGTGTTTACTAAGAGGTTTTGAAGATGGTGAGATCTTGCAAACAAGAGCCTAGAATGCTCTGATACCAAATGCAGGACCGTTAAAAAGGGACTTTGCACTTAGTTAACACACTTAGGAGGATCTTTAGGATCACTTAACAATTCAAATTGGGAACTTAGAACTTTAACAGATGCTACAATGCACAACACAAGTAAAGTAAGAGCAAGAACACAAGAAATAATTTTCAAGGAAGTAGTATATTGCTTCTTAGGTTCTATTACAGGTGTTTGTGCTGATATTTGAAATACAAGAACCTTTGACTCTTTATACTAAACCTACAACCGTCAATATGCAAAAAGACAGTTGGATGTGACTAATCTAGACACAAGATCAGCTTAAAGTCAAAAGGCAGATTGCCTTTTGACTAGTGACTATGACAAGCCATAGCTCACTGACTTTCCTATTACAAAAAGCCAAACAAGAAACAAATACAGAAATTGCAGAGAAAGACCTTATCTACTTTATCATAAAGCATGAAAGTTTCACCAACTTATGATAGTTGGTGAACCACCAGAGCATGTAGCGGACAGGAGGTTGCTTTATGATAAAGTTGACAGAAAAAGTGTCTTTTCTCTCTCTTCTAAAGTAATCAGTCTTATTTTTATTCAGCTTTGGAAAACTGTGTTGAGAGCTTCGGAAGACTTCATCGTTAACCTTCGGAAGAGTTGAGTCTTTGGTTTCAGAAGACTTGACACTTGGTGTAAAGTTTCCTCAGTAGTTTCTTCTAAAGATTGGCTTCGGAAGATTTTACACTTAGCATTTTACTTGAGTATGTAAAACTTCCGAAGCTAGTTCTTCTTTGTTCCTTAGTGCATGTTGGATGACTTTTGTTTTGGTATCCTTTGGTTGCATCATCCTCATAACCTCAGAGGTTCCTATAATGGAATACCATGTTTTGTGAGCCTCATCCATGATCCTTCCCCTCAGCTCCCTATAATGAGGAATCCACATTCTCTGGAAGCGGGTTTTAACGCCAAGGCTCAATTCCATCACCTGCCCCTTCATTCGTTCGGAGTTGATCTTATCATCCTTTAATGCCTCATCTTGAAATTCCCTGATTTGACCCATAACATCTGGTGTCACAACCAGCTGGCAAGCCTTTACCAGAATAGGCTCCGGCCTCTCCTTTTGACTGAGGCATCGGCTATGACATTCGCCTTACCTGGATGAGAGGATTTCGCAGTCGTAATCCTTGATCAACTCTAACCATCTTCTCTGTCTCATGTTAAGATCCTTCTGCTCAAAAAAGTACTTCAAGCTTTTGTGATCAGTGAAGATGGTGCACCTCGTCCCGTACAGATAGTGCCTCAAAATCTTTAATGCAGAAACCACAACTGCCAACTCCAGTTCATGAGTGGGATAGTTAGGCTCATGGATCTTTAATTGTCAAGATGCATAGGCTATAACCCTTCCCCGTTGCATCAGCACACAACCCAATCCCAAATAAGAAGCATCGAAATAGACCACCAAGTCTTCATTCCCTTCTAGTAATGTCAAGACAGGAGCTTGAGTCAACCTTGTCTTCAACTCTTCGAAAGCATTCTCCTGCACTTGACCCCATACGAACCTTACATCCTTATGGGTCAATTTGTTCAATGGTGAAGCTATCTTGGAGAAGTCTTGGATGAACCGTCTGTAGTAGCCCGCCAAACCCTAGATACTGTGGATCTCGGATGGCGTCTTTGGGGTTTTCCATTGCATAACCGCCTCCACCTTTGCCAGGTCCACCATAATCCCTTCGGAATTAACAACGTGACCCAAAAACTGAACTTCCCACGACCAGAACACGCATTTGGAGAATTTAGCATACAGCTTCTCTCTTCTAAGCGTCTCCAAAACCTCGCGAATATGACCGGCGTGCTCTTCTTCATTCTTCGAATAAATCAGGATATCATCAATAAACACAATCACTGATTTATCTAACATCGACCGACACACCCGATTCATCAAATCCATAAAAGCAGCTGGCACGCTGGTTAGACCGAAAGACATAACAAGGAATTCGTAATGCCCATATCGATTTCGAAACGCTGTCTTCGGGATATCCTGTTCTTTGACCTTCAGCTGATAGTAACCAGATCGAGATCTATCCTTGAGAACCAGCTGGCGCCCTGGAGCTGATCAAATCCTTGAGATCTATCGGTAGTGGGTACCTGTTCTTCACCATTAACTTGTTCAATTCACGGTAGTCGATGCACATCCTCATGTTACGGTCATTCTTATTAACAAACAAGACCGAAGCACCCCAGGGAGAGATACTCGGTCGGATGAACCCCTTATCTAGCAACTCTTGCAACTGGGTCATCAATTCCTTCAACTCGGAGGGAGCGAGTAGATATGGCGCCTTTGCAACAGGTTGGGCACCAGGTATCAGATCCTTCTGGAACTCGATCTCACGGTCAGGTGGTACTCCTGGTAGGTCTTCGGGAAACACATAAGGGAAATCGCATACTACCGGCACGCCTGACAATTAAGGCACTGTATCATCCATATGTAAGGCCCGTTCCCGGAACGCTTACAGCTGTCAATCATTGGACATAAAACATAAAACATATATTTAGGTGTACTAAAACAACGTAGCGGAATAATTTAAAATCATTTCATTCATTGCTTTTGCAAAATAATACAACATTCATGATCGTCACACAATATTGTTTGTTCGCATTACAATGCAAAAACGTCATAATTTAAACAATGGATGCCATCCCAAAAATGCCAAGTAGCTGCCCCGTGCCATCCTCAGCAACATTACCTACCAACTGGAATATACATAAAGTCAGCGTTGCTGAGTGAGTTCTAGTTTTATAAATAAATACTTTTCTTTCGATTAAAACCGTACTTTACTTTCGTAAGCGATCATACATCATACGTACAAATAGATAATCTCATTATTATCTTTCATCATTGTCAACTTACAATCATTCATTATTACTTATCGTACATTTCATTCGATCATTATTATTTTCACTTCTCTATGCTCTAGGCTAATGCCTTGAGCTATACCCCAAACATCATGCACAAGGCGGGTACTGGACCGAAGACTATAAATAGACTTCAAACATCATGCCCGAGGCGGGCCCAGCACCAGGGTATTATCATTTGGACCATGCCATGTGCTATACCCCAAACATCATGCACAAGGCGGGTACTGGACCGAAGACTATAAATAGACTTCAAACATCATGCCCGAGGCGGGCCCAGCACCGGGGTAAGAGACAATGGTCCCGTACGTATGGTCAGTCACAAAGACTAGACCCCAGTGTGCATCCTTCTGGGGTAGCTAACCCGCACACCGTTGAGCTAACACCATTCATTGGGTGTGAACCTCCTTACAGTGCTTGCAAGACTTTCTTACTTCCGATCGTTCATTAATGCATGCATTCATTCTTACTTCACATTAGTCATCTTCCACTTTTCTTAGGTAATACTTAACATAAGCATACACATACGTCACACCCGTAAGGTCACGACATAAACATAACATGGAACAACATCATCACAGCAGCATACAAAGCATGCAAAACGAAAACAAGCATAGACCCCCATAAACCTCCTTTCTTAACACTTAAGCTCTACATCCCAAAATCTCAGAAAATTGTCCTTAAAGAAATGCTGATGAGCAAACAAATGCGGATGAACAGACAAATGCGGATGAGTAACCAAATGCGGATGAACACCTCAGAAAATATTCTAAGTGTCCCAAGGAAATGCGCATGAACCAATGCGGATGACTGAAGCAAATGCGCATGGACAAAACAAATGCGGATTAACTTACAACAAATACGGATGAACACTTAGCAAATGCGGGTGAACAAAATAGTCGATGTGTTCATCAAATGCGGATGAATAACACTTAGGCTATTATTCAAACTTAATGCGGATGATCAACTAACATGAAACCGCATCTTACACTATAATCAGTTCCCAATCCTCATTCTTATACATTCATTGCACCGATCTAGCATGCTAATCTCTTAGAATAAGCATACAACCATATAAACCGAGCAAAACGTGCAGGCCCTAACACACCCATAAAAGAACAGGGCCAAACTTACGGTACAACATACTGGTCATATTAAAAGTTAGTTACATGCAATTTAGCCAGCTAAAACATTAGTTTGCAAATGAGTTCAACCGCCTAGAAACCCACCAAAAACACACCCAAACACAACACACACATAAGCATGCAACCGATGCATAGGCCGGCCAAGAACAACTTAAAACCAAGAATTCTTACCTTGAATTCTGTTTCCTTGTTCTTCCTTCTTCAAACCCGAAACTCTTCTCTGTTTTCTCTCTCTAAATCCAGTGAAAAGGACAATATGCAGAAAGGTGTGGGCGGCCATGCCCACTTTATGCACCCACTTTTATTCTTTTTATCCTTTTGACATATTTAGCCCCTCAACTTAGGTTAAATTGTGTTTTCTTCCTTTTTATCTGCTTTTATTCTTTCTTTCTCGTCTTATAAAATTTTTCGGGTGTTACAAGTCCACCCCCCTTATGTAGGTTTCGTCCCCGAAACCTATCATTCCTCGAATAGATGTGGGTAATACTGCCTCAACTCTTCTTCAGTCTCCCACGTAGACTCGGATCCCTTCCTGTGCTTCCACTGTACGCGCACAAGAGGAACCACTTTATTCCTTAACCGTTTCTCCTTGTGGTCAATGTTTGCCACTGGTTGCTCCACATAATTGAGCCTTTCATCAACTTCAATGTCTTCCAATGGTACAACCATATCTTCGTCAGCTAAACACTTCCGCAGATGAGATACATGGAATGTCGGGTGAATTCCACTTAACTCATCGGGTAACTCCAACCTGTAGGCCACCTCTCCTACTCGAGCAATGATTCGGAAAGGCCCTATGTATCTCGGGCTCAACTTGCCCCACTTTCTAAACCGAATTATGCCCGTCCAAGGAGAGACTTTCAGCATAACTCTATCTCCCACCTTGAACTCAATTGGTCTACGTCTCTTGTCAGCATACGACTTCTGCCTATCTTTGGCTGCCTTCATAAAGGGTTTGATCCTTTCAAGCTTCTCACTCGTAGCCTCGATCACCTCAATACTTCCCAACTCTCTCTGACCAATATTACTCCAACAAATGGGTGTTCTACATCTCCTACCGTATAGCATCTCATAAGGGGGCATACCAATGCTGGCATGATAACTGTTATTGTATGAGAACTCAGCTAACGGTAAGTGGTCATCCCAACTACCTCCAAAATCAATGACGCATGCCTGAAGCATATCCTCAAGTGTCTGAATGGTTCTCTCCGACTGACCATCCGTCTGTGGATGATAAGCCATGCTGATGTGTAACCTCGTCCCCATTGCATCATGAAATCTCTTCCAGAACTTAGATGTAAACCGAGTGTCACGATCAGAAACAATAACACCAATACACCATGACGAGTTACAAACTCTTTGATGAATAGATCCGCTAACTTCTCAGACGAATACGTCTCTCGGATCGGTAGGAAGTGAGCACTCTTCGTCAAACGGTCGACTATCACCCATATGGCATCGTACCCCTTCACGGTACGTGGTAGCTTCATGATAAAGTCCATAGTGATATGCTCCCACTTCCACTCCGGTATATCCAACGGTTGGATTTTCCAGTACGGCTTCTGGTGCTCGGCCTTCACTTGCAAGCAAGTAAGACACTTACTCACATACTCCGCTACATAGCGCTTCATACTCGGCCACCAATAATCTTTCTTCATATCTTGATACATCTTTGTAGTACCAGGATGAATAGAGTATCGAGTCTTATGAGCTTCGTCCATGATCTTCCCACGTAGATCCCTACAACGAGGAATCCACATTCGTCCGAATCGGGTTCTAACACCGAGAGTGTTTTCACCCAATTCTGTGACTAGACCTCTCATCCTTTCAGAGTTAAGATGATCTTCCTTCAACGCCTCATCTTGAAACTCCTTGACCTGCTTCATCATATTGGAGGTCAAAATCAATTGGTATGCCTTCACCCGGATTGGTTCAGGCTCTCCTTTCGGCTAAGGGCATCCGCCACTACGTTGGCTTTGCCGGATGGTAATGGATTTCACAATCATAATCCTTTATCAGTTCCAACCATCTCCTTTTCCTCATGTTCAACTCCTTCTGCTCGAAGAAGTACTTCAAGCTCTTGTGGTCAGTGAAGATGGTGCACCTCGTCCCGTACAGGTAGTGCCTCCAAATTTTTAATGCAAAGACCATAGTTGCTAGCTCCAAATCATGAGTAGGGTAATTACCTCATGATCCTTCAATTGTCAGGATGCGTAAGCTATAACCTTTCCTCGCTGCATCAGCACGCAACCCAATCCCGAGTAAGAAGCATCTGAATAAACCACCAAATCCTCGCTCCCTTCGGGTAATGATAAGGCAGGAGCTTGAGTCAACCTCGTCTTCAAGTCTTCGAAGCCTTCTCTTGCTCTTGACCCCAAACAAACTTCACATCCTTACGGTCAACTTGGTCAGTGGAGAAGCTATCTTAGAGAAGTCTTGGATGAATCTCCTATAATAGCCCGCCAACCCCAAGAAACTACGGATCTCAGATGGCGTCTTTGGAGACTTCCATTGCATCACGGCTTCCACTTTTGCCGGGTCTACCATAATCCCCCAGGATTCACCACGTGACCTAAAAACTGAACCTCGCGCAACCAGAACGCGCACTTGGAGAACTTAGCATATAACTTCTTCCTTCTCAACGTCTCTAATACCTCTCGAATTGACTGGCATGTTCCACCTCGCTCTTCGAATAAATCAAGATATCATCGATGAACACAATCACTGATTTATCCAACATCGGCCGACACACTCGATAATCAGATCCATAAAGGCAGCTGGCGCGTTGGTTAAACCGAAAGACATAACGAGAAACTCGTAGTGTCCATAACGCATACGAAAAGCTGTTTTAGGAATATCCTGCTTCTTCACCTTCAACTGATGGTAACCAGATCAGAGATCTATTCTCGAAACCAACTGGCACCTTGGAGCTGATCAAACAGGTCATCAATCCTTGGCAATGGATACCGATTCTTCACCATCAACTTGTTCAGCTCGTGGTAGTCAATACACATTCTCATACTACCGTCCTTCTTCTTTACAAACAAAACCGGGGCACCCCATGGGGAGATACTCGGTCTAAAGAACCCCTTATCAAGCAACTCTTGCAGTTGCTCCATCAATTCCTTCAGCTCAGAGGGGGCTAACCGATACGATGCCTTAGCAAAAGGTTGGGCACCGGGTATCAGGTCGATCTGAAACTCAATCTCACGGTCCGGCGGTACACCTGGTAAATCTTCTGGGAACACGTCTGGGAAGTCACACACAACCGGTACATCAGACAATTGTGGTGTTGGCGTATCAACATCTTTTACGTAGGCCAAGTAGGCACTACATCCATGCCTCATGCACTTTCCCGCCACCGCCATCGAAATCACCTTCGAATGGTTGTAACTCGATCACCGTAAATCGTCACCGAACTCCCGTCAGGCGCTGTCAATCCAATCATCTTCTTGTGACATACGATATTGGCCTCGTAGGCCGTTAACCAGTCCTGTCCCAGGACTACATCGAAACCGCCTAAAGTCATCACGAAGGGTTTAAAAGGAAATTTATGACCTTCTACTTCTATGACATAGCCTTCCATCATCTCAGAAATCCTGGTAGACTTACCTATGGCAGTTTCTACATCGAAGGGCTCGTTAATACTCCTACTCCTTAAAGGCAACTTAGCACAAAAGGCAGCAGAAATGAAGCTCTTACTAGCACCAGAATCAAATAACACGGAGGCAAGAGTTTGGTTTACTAGGAACGTACCTGACACAACATCGGGGTCCATCCTAGCCTCCTCCTGGATCATCGTGAATGCTCTGGCGCTTGCTTTCTGCCCTTCGGTTCCGGTCGTCTTCTTCACTCCAAAACTCTTAGCCCTTGGCTTCTTGCATTCCCTGCTCATGTGACCCTCTCCACCATAGTTAAAACATCTGGCCATACGACAATCCCTTGCTATATGCCCTGTCCTCCTACACAGGAAGCATGCATTCAATCCCCGCCTACATTCTCCAACATGCTCCTTTCCACATTTGTCACACCTCTTCGACCCCGCACCAGATGTGACCACACGGCGGTCATCCACTTGTGCACGCTTGATGTTTGTCGGGGCACCACCCCTACCAAACCTCTTCCCGTTCCAGTTCCGGTCACCACCACCCTTCTTACTCACCTCAGCCACCACCACTTCCTGTTCATCATACAGCCTCCCGCCATATCAACCACTAACCTAAACGTGCTCGGTCGGGCGGCGATCATGTGCCTGCGGATGTCCGCCGGCAAGCCCTGAATGTATCTCTTAATCTTTTGTGACAAGGGTGTCACCTGATCAGGGACCAGCTGTGCCATCTCATTGAATTTGGTGGTATATTGCTGATGTGTCATGGTTCCCGCCTCCAGCTGTAGGAACTCCCTCTCAACCTTGTCGAGCTCTCGGTGAGGACAAAACTCCTCGATCACCGGTTTCTTCAACTCATTCGACCTCATCCTGCCAATCGCTCTACTACCCTCGGCCTGGACAATATTGTCCCACCAACATAGGGCCGAGTCCACAAATGAATGAGTGGCAAACTTCACCTTCTGATCTTCCCGGCACTTGCTGATATCTAGAACAGCTTCCATCTCTCTGACCCACCGGTGAGCAGCAGCCGCAGTGCCATTTCCGTCAAAAGTCGGGGGCTTGCATCTTTGAAATGCCCCATAGTTGCAGCCTCGTGCTGCCTCCGGCACAGGCTCTTCTTCTTCTTCCTCATCAGCTGAGACAACCGTCTCAGTCTCCGGTTGCTCCCTTACTCCCGAGGACCTATTCCTCTCTTTCCTTTTTCATTCTCGCACAGCTTTGATCACTTCAGTCACCACAGACGGTAAGATTGTCTGCATGACCTGGTGAACCTCTTCCACCACCGCCTCCTTCACTGAGGCCCTTAAGTTAGCACTTTCATCACCACCCTCCGGATGAGGGGTCTCGGGCTCTTCGTGAGCCACCTTTTCAGCTCTAGGCCTTCCTCTTGTGACCCGTGGTCCCACACCACGTCCACCACGACCTCCACCTCGAGAAGCCTTTGAAGATCTATCGCCGGCCATCCACTAACACGCTATAAGATTCAAACACTAACACGGTCATTCAAGGTAATGTCTCAGTTTATGTCAAGTATAGTAAGTCCCTAATTATAGTGGCCAGTTGTTATTAGCCACTTACTTTAATCTTCATACCCCAAGCATTTCCTATCCTGACTTCATCAGTATCTAAACCTACTAAGAAGCACATAAATCACATAACATGCGCACGTAATACCGGTTAACATTAAGAAAATACCTGATGGCACGCAGCTACTCAGACTGGCATCCCTTCCCTTTGTCCCATTCTCAGTTTAAGTTTAGGTTTCTTTTGAAATATTTACCCGTTTCACTTAAACTTTGGCTCTGATACCAACTTGTAAGGCCCCGTTCCCGGAACGCTTACAGCTGGTCAATCATTGCACATAAAACATAAAACATATATTTAGGTGTACCAAAACAACGTAGCGGAATAATTTAAAATCATTTCATTAATTGCTTTTGCAAAATAATACAACATTCATAATCGTCACAAAATATTGTTTGTTCGCATTACAATGCAAAAACGTCATAATTTAAACAATGGATGCCATCCCAAAAACGCCAAGTAGCTGCCCCGTGCCATCCTGAACAACAGTACCTGCCAACTGGAAAATACATAAAAGTCAGCGTTGCTGAGTGAGTCCTAGTTTTATAAATAAAATACTTTTCTTTCGATTAAAACCGTACTTTACTTTCGTAAGCGATCATACATCATACGTACAAATAGATAATCTCATTATTATCTTTCATCATCGTCAACTTACATTCATTCATTATTACTTATCGTACATTTTATTCGATCATTATTACTTTCACTTCTCTATGCTCCAGGCTAATGCCTCGAGCTATACCCCAAACATCATGCACAAGGCGGGTACTGGACCGAAGACTATAAATAGACTTCAAACATCATGCCCGAGGCGGGCCCAGCACTGGGGTATCATCATTTGGACCATGCCATGTGCTATACCCCAAACATCATGCACAAGGCGGGTACTGGACCGAAGACTATAAATAGACTTCAAACATCATGCCCGAGGCGGGCCCAGAACCCGGGTAAGCGACAATGGTCCCGTACGTATGGTCAGTCACAAAGACTAGACCCCAGTGTGCATCCTTCTGGGGTAGCTAACCCGTACACCGTTGAGCTAACACCCTTCATTGGGTGTGAACCTCCTTACAGTGCTGGCAAGACTTTCTTACTTCCGATCATTCATTAATGCATGCATTCATTCTTACTTCACATTAGTCATCTTCCACTTTCGTTAGATAATACTTAACATAAGCATACACATACGTCACACCACGTAAGGTCACGACATAAACATAACATGGAACAACATCATCACAGCAGCATACAAAGCATGCAAAAACGAAAACAAGCACAGACCCCCATAAAACCTCCTTTCTTAACACTTAAGCTCTACATCCCAAAATCTCAGAAAATTGTCCTTAAGAAATGCGGATGAACAGACAAATGCGGATGAGTAACCAAATGCGGATGAACACCTCAGAAAATATTCTAAGTGTCCCAAGGAAATGCGCATGAACCAAATGCGGATGACTGAAGCAAATGCGCATGCACAAAACAAATGCGGATGAACATACAACAAATGCGGATGAACACTTAGCAAATGCGGGTGAACAAAATAGTCGATGTGTTCATCAAATGCGGATGAATAACACTTAGGCAATTATTCAAACTTAATGCGGATGATCAACTAACCTGAAACCGCATCTTACACTATAATCAGTTCCCAATCCTCATTCTTATACATTCATCACACCGATCTAGCATGCTAATCTCTTAGAACAAGCATACAACCACATTAACCGAGCAAAACATGTAGGCCTTAACACACCCAGTAAAAGAACAGGGCCAAACTTACGGTACAACATACTGGTCATATTAAAAGTTAGTTACATGCAATTCCAGCCCCAAAACAGGTTTAAAACATAGAAACCGAGGATCTAGAACTCACCTTAGCAGCCTTCAAGTATGACTTCCATCAAACCCATTTGCAAATGAGTTCAACCGCCTAGAAACCCACCAAAACACACACCCGAACACAACAAAACACACATAAGCATGCAACCGAGGCATAGGCCGGCCAAGAACAACTTAAAACCAAGAATTCTTACCTTGAATTCGGTTTCCTTGTTCTTCCTTCTTCAAACCCGAAACTCTTCTCTGTTTTCTCTCTCTAAATCCGGTGAAAAGGAAAATATGCAGAAAGGTGTGGGCGGCCATGCCTACTTTATGCACCCACTTTTATTCTTTTTGTCCTTTTGACACATTTAGCCCCTCAACTTAGGTTAAATTGTGTTTTCTTCCTTTTTATCTGCTTTTATTCTTTCTTTCTCGTCTTATAAAATTTTTCGGGTGTTACACATATCCTTCACATAGGCCAAGTAAGCACAACACCTGCGTCTCATAAACTTCTTGGCCATGATCATCGAGATTACTCGTGGTGTAATGCACTACTTGTCTCCATGTATCATAACCAAACTGCCATCGGGCGCAGTCAGACAAATCGTCTTCTTTCGGCACACGATGTTCGCTTCGTGGGCCGCCAACCAATGCATCCCTAACACCACATCAAAACCTCCTAGGGCCATCACGTACAATCTAGCAGGAAACTTACGACCGTCTGACTCTACGAGGCAATCGTCTATCACATCAGTCACCTTGGTAGACTTTCCTATCGCAGTCTCTACATAAAAGGGCACGTCTATCTTCTTATTCTTACCATGCATTTCATGACAAAAGGTAGCAGATACAAAACTTCTACTAGCACGTGAATCAAAGAGCATAGAAGCATACAGTTGGTTTACCAGAAACATACGTGAAACTACTTCAGGGTCCACTCTGGCTTCTTCCTGGGTCATGTTGAATGCCCTTGCCTTGGCTTTGGTGTTCTCACTTCTCCTTCTCTCACCATAGTCTGAGTCCCTGAGCTCCTTGCTCCACCTTTCTTGCAATCTCAACCCGAGTGGCCTACCTCCCCGCACCTATAACACCGTGGTACCCCTCACTCTCTAGCATAGTGGCCTTCTCCTCCGCACTTAAAAAACCAATTTGTCCCCACTCTACATTCACCCAAGTGAACCTTCCCGCACTTCTTACATTCCCTCCTGTCACCCTCTTTACTCGATCCTGGGCGGTGATCATCAATCCTCATCTTCCCCAATCCCATAATGGTCACCCCTGAATCGCCTCCCATTACCGTTCTTGTTCCAACTCTTTTCAATCTTCCTCTGAATTGGCACTGGATCCCTCTCATCATACAACCTTTCAGCCAAATCTACTGCAGACCTGAAAGTGCTCAGTCTAGCAGCTATCATGTTCCTCCTGATATCCACAGGCAGACCCTGCATGTATCTCTTGATCTTCTTGTACTCTGGGGTTACTAGATCCGGCACGAGTCTTGCAAGCTCATTGAACTTGGAGGTATACCCTTGATGAGTCATGTTTTCAGCCTCCAAATGCAAGAACTCCTTTTCAATTTTGTCCAACTCCTAATATGGACAGACCATTTCCCCTCGGTTTGGACAATGTTGTCCTACCAACATAATGCCAAGTCAACAAAAAAATGGGAGGAAAACTTCACCTTTTGATCTTCCCGACACTCACTGAAGTCAAGGACTGCCTCCATCTCTCGAACCCAATGATGAGCAGCAGTAGCATTTCTGTTACCATCAAAGGTCGGGGGTTTGCACCTCTGAAACTCCCCATAGGTGCACCCCTTAGCGATCTCCTTCTCCCCCTTGCTATCATCATCAGGGATTACCACCTTGGGACTTGATGGCTCTTCCTCAGCTTTCCCCTTCTCCTCAGTATCTTTGGTCTTTTCACCATCCTTTACTGCCCTCAGTACCTCGGTCACCACTGAAGGTAACACGTTCTGCATGACGTTGTATACTTCGTCAGCGATAGCTTCCTTTACCGTAGACTTGAGGGTGGCTGATCCTTCACCCTCTTGGTGGCTATGAATACCCGAGTCCTCATGAACTGTCTCGGGAGCCTTAGCTTTGCTTCGGGTGACACGTGGCCTAGTAGTACGCCTGCCACGAGCACCTCCTCGGATTGCCTTCCCAGGTTTCCTACCCGCCATAAGATCTACCTCCTATAAGATTCAAGCACTAACAAGGTCATTCAAGGTAAAAGCTCAGAGTATGTCAAGTATAGTAAGTCCCTAATTACAGTGGCCAGTTGTGATTAGCCACTTACTTTACTCTTCGTCCCCCAAGCATTCCCTATCCAGACTACATCAATGTCCAAATCTACTAAGCACATAAATCAATAGCACACGCATGTATACCGGTTACTTATGAAAGTTTACCTGATGGTACGTAGCTACTTGGGCTGGCATCCCACCATTAGGTCCCATTCTCAGTTTAAGTTTAGGTTTTAAAAATATTTACCCATTTCTCTTAAACTTTGGCTCTGATACCAACTTGTAAGGCCCAGATCCAGGAGACCTCACAGTTGGACAATCACAACATTTTTCATATCAGATAAATACATTTCATAGAAATATCGCAGCGGATTAAGTTGTCAAAAACCATTCATGCATTAATATTTGATGTTACTAAATAATACATCATTGTATTTTAACAGTTACAAAAGAATTCATTCAGTTGTATTACAAAACAACAATATCATTATGCACGAATGGATGCCAGTCTTTGCCCACCAATTAGCCTCATCCGCATGCCATCCTCAGCAACACTTACCTGCCAACTGATATGCATATAAAAGTTAGCGTTGCTGAGTGAGTTCTAGTTTAATAATATAAAAATATACACTTTGTAAACTTCATTTGGTGATCATTCAACAATATAGAAAATCAATCATAAAATGATTCATTATCTTTCTTTCTTTATCTTTCTCTTTCATTAACTAGGATTGCACAAAGCAAGAACCTACATTGTTGGTTGGCAACAGATGCCGAACCCCTGTCGACAAACGTTTATCATGGTAGTTAACCCTTCGACAGTTGATCCATACTGCTAGGCACGAAGCCCGCTCATGAACTAGGATCCCATTCATTTGTTGGTCAATCCCCAGGATTGACCCCAGATGTGCATCCTCATGGGCTATACAGCCGCACATCAGTTGAGATAACAACAACAAGGCCGTGCACCTCCATTCATTTTGCTTGCAAGGCTTTTTTATTCATCGTATGGGCCCGGGGTAACATTCATTAAGTTTCACTATTCTTCTTTTATTCTTTCGTGTCCACTTGTTATGGATAATACTTATTAAGATGCACATAGCATAATCACATAATATGAAAGTATTACAGACATAGAAAAGCAGCACATAAGAAAGAACCAAGCATGATAGTCTTTAAACAAGTATAATCTTTCCTTATTCATCAATACTTAACACTTAGATCCTATTCCTAAGATTTTCGAATAATTCTAAGTCTTTAGACAAATGCGGATGAACTTAGGCAAATGCGGATGAGTACTACAAATGCGGATGAACATTCTCAGGAAATTTTCTAAGTGTCAGGATATGCGCATGAAACGAATGCGGATGACTAAAGCAATATACATGGACACTGTAGCAAATGCGTATGGGCAAAACAAATGCGGATGAGTACTTAGCAAATGCGCATGAACAAAACAAATACGGATGAGTACATAGCAAATGCGCATGAACACATAACAAATGCGCATGAACAAGAGACTTAACTATTAAATGCGGATGGGCCTGAAACAAATCTAAAATGCAACTTATGCCATTACCATAACCCAATCATCATTCTAATCTTGAACAGAGCTTAGATCTATCTGTTAACACTTAGAACCTCATAACTTAAACGATAAGCAAGAGAAGCACATAACACACCATAACATCATTCATCGTTCACACCATACATGAAAATTCATAACTGGTTTCGAAAACCTCACTCAAATATGCAAATCAGCCCTCGAAATAGCAGAAAACATTTAAAAGAGGGGACCTAGAACTCACCTCTACTACTTTCGAGTAAAACTCCACCAAACCCGAGAGCAACCTGGAGTTCAAATGCCTAAACACAACAAACACAAAACCAAGCACACAGAACACATAAGAATCGATTCACAAGTTGAAAAATTCAGCTGAAACCGAACAAATTACATAGGAAAGATACACACCTTCGAAAACACAGCTTCTTCTTCAATGAACCTATGAAACTTCAGTTCTTCATTCTTCTTTCTTGCTCCAGCCAAAAAAAGAAGTGAAAAAGTGGTGGCATGGGCGGCCATGCCTTTAAAACCATATAATAATAAGGTTTTGTACTTTGTACACTTTACCCCCCTCCACTTGTGCCCATTATCCTTTCTTTCAAGATACTTTTCTTTTCCTTTATTTTAAACAAATTTTCGGGTGTTACAAGGCAAATTTGGATTATGACAAGTTTTGTAAATTTTTAATAACAGTGGCTAGTTATGATTAACTACTTACAAACTTATCATAACCCAAACCTTCTTATCCTAAGCCACACTAACACTCGCACCTGCTATCCTTATCCTAAGCATTTATAGATCTCATAAATTCAGGTAGGTACAACAGTTAATGTTATCTTACTCTGTTCTCGAGTCTAACTTTAGTAACAGGGCATTACATCTGAATAATATTTACAACATACTTTATTACCTCTTGGCATGGATGATCGGTTCAAAAGGATCGAATCTGTGATGATATCTTAACGCAATGATCAATTCAAACACAAAGTAATCAAAAAATTCATAGATTTCATTGATAGCAAATGCACAGGATACAATATGTAAGGGTTACAGTTCATTAACTAACTCTAACTAGTCTTAAGTCTGAAGTCTAAGATCTCTACCCTGCACAATACATAAAATATCCTATTTATACTATCAAGAAACAAAGGAACATATATTTACAAAATAAGTCCTTATAATATGAAAAAAAACACATAAAGACAAAATGTTAATCTTCCAAGAGCTTCAACAATACTCCTCCTAAGATTTACATTGTCTTCAGTCTTCAAAAAAATCTTCAGGTTCTTCTTTGATTTTGAACATCGGCTTGTGTTTGTATAGCTCTTGTTCCTTCAATGCTTTTGAAATTGCTGACTTGAACTTGCCTGCAAGAATTGCTTGTTCAAGCTTTGACTCGTTGGTCTTTATCTCCATTTGGTTCATAATCTCCAAAGTTTCATTTGATAACCCGGCAATGTCAACATTAGCATAAAACTCAATTGTTTGGGATAATCTCTTGAATGAATCTCCAATACTCCTTTGCTCGATATTCTCATAAAATCGATTGATTTTACATCCTTCTTCACAATCTTTGCATAAGCTAATGCTTTCCTTAAAGAAATTCTTTCCATTGTAGCATCCATAAACTTGATAATTGACATAAAATACTTCCGATCATTTTCTGTTACTTCTGGTGTAACACGATCAAACTTTTGAATTGACAAAAATGAGATATAGCTTGGATGCATAATTTTTAGCTCAAACACTCCAAACAATGAAA
Source organism: Flaveria sonorensis (assembly GCA_025506505.1). Classification (NCBI taxonomy): domain Eukaryota; kingdom Viridiplantae; phylum Streptophyta; class Magnoliopsida; order Asterales; family Asteraceae; genus Flaveria; species Flaveria sonorensis. Next base: position 21,009,117 of record CM046433.1, read on the forward strand.
TCATATCCTGATCCCAGTCGTCAAGGTTCCGAACTAACTTTAATTCAAAAGTATCAGCATTGTAAAACCATCTCAAAATCAGTTTTGTCTTTTGAGTACCATCAATTACCTTCAATCCAGGATTAGTAACCTTTTCAAAGAATTGGTCACTATATGCATTCAAGAATTTTTCTTCTTCTTCTTTAGTTTTATCACCCCCTTTCCTTTTGCTTTTTAATGACTTTAAGTATTCCTTGTCTTCTTTATCACATCTTGTTTTAAGAAAAGACTCCATTCGTGAAATACCTATATTCAAGAGTTTAACAAATTTTTCTGCTCGATTTGCCTTTGTTGGATTAATAAACTTCAACTTGTTAAGTTCTTTTAAGTCTTGCACAAGAAGAGCTATAATGCTTGTGTAAAAGTGATATACATCACAGATTGCATTTACATGTTTTATCAAAAATGCATCAAACACCTCATCATATTTCCATGCTACTATCTTCACATTCTTTGTATTGTCAGGCACAACCATTGCATTAAGCAATTCTGAGATTGACTGGCCTTTTTGCAACACATTTCTCACAAGATCACCAGTAGTTCTTGCCTTGTTTCACAACTACTTTTGATCAATGGATACTTCATAAGCCTGTTTCATGAATTCTTTTCTGCTTTCATGTTCATTTCTTTTCAAAGCCATTGATTTAATCTCTTGTGATTTCAAAATTCTTGTTCTTTTTGTAATCTCCAAGTACTGAGGGTTATCCATATCAAGTATCATCATCTTGTTTGTCTGTTTCTCTGTTTCTTGAAAGCTTCTCACCAAATTTCTTAGTGATTCAGTTTGCAATCTGTTTAGCTTCTTTCTTATATAGTTCCTCGATTATAGCCATAATCTAAGCTAAATTGTATTCATTTTTGTAGGATCTAGATGGTGTAGCTCAGACGATGAAAGTTCCTCAATATTAATACTTTCATGTAATGGATTCCATTCACCATGCTCAACAATGATTTCATCTGGATCCACAGGAGCTATGGATTCAGCTGTCACATATTTCTTATATTCATCATGTATCTGAGAAACTGTGAGTCAATCCAAAAATACTCGATTATAATTTTTATTTATCAGATAAGTATACCTTTCATCAACATCAACAGGTATATCTTCAGCTACAACCTTAATTGGAGAATAACTTGCTTCAATAATATCTTCATCTTTTAAGACTTCGTCATTCCATGCATCAGAGAAATCTGGTTCTAAATCATCTAAGGTACCGATTATCTCTTGCACTTCAGTTTCTTCACTATCATGACTTAAAGTTTCAGATACAATCTTCTAAATTTTAGATGATGGTTCAGCTAAAACTGATACATCAATATCATCTATCTTCCTTTTGCCTTTATCTACCTCAGAGATCTTCTCAACATCAATAGGATTAACTTCAGATACAATACCAATTTTAGGAGATTGGGACCTTGCACTATCTTTCATGCTTTCAAATTCTTCTTTTAATTTCTCATGATTTTCTCTTAATTTCTTGAATTTTTCTTCCATCAAGTCATAATCTTTAAGCATGACTTCAAAATTCTTTACATTTGCTTCTTTTTCTTCTTCAAGATCATCAATTTTCTCATCTTTCTTTATTAATTCAGCCTTTAAACTTTCATTTTCCTCTCTTAGCTCTTTAATTGTCTTAAGCTGGAGTAAATTCTCTTCTTTCAACGACTCTATTAAGCTTTGATCTTCTTTAGCTTGTTTATCTTCAACATGAATATCAGATTCAACAACATCAATGTTTTGGAAATCAAATTCCATGTGTTGATGAATAGTTTCTTCATTACAACAACTGTCTCATCAATATTTTCAATCTCTTCATTTTGATGTCTACATGCTCAGCTTCTTCAACAACTTCTTTAACGACTTCTTCAACTTCATTTCCACCATCATTATCATCATCACTTGATGTGGAACTACTTTCATTTTCAGAATTATCATCATCATCATCATTGTTTTCATCTCCATCATCATTATCTTCATCATCATCATCAGATAGATCTTGAAGATCTTCTTCAATTAGGTCATTTGGATCAACTGGTTCATCATCAATCAAAATGAAAATGATCTTCATTCATATCTACCTCTTCTTTAGCCACAACCCTTATATAATCAAACATAGGTACATTTTGAGCACCAGTAGTCATTGCAAGTCTTTTGTATGAGGTTTCTGTCATATGCTCTAGAATTAATCATTCACCACTCACTCCATAAACATGAAAATCTAGATTTTCTTAATTGATGATCATTTGTAAGAATCTAGGATACATCAGGTATTTATTCCTGATTCCTTTCTCTAAGTTAAACACAAATCCATTTAGAATCCATCTAGCCATATTAAATCGTCTGTTAGTTGCAATGGCTATAATTGGAGATGCAATATCAACTAGAAATGAATTCCATCCCGCACTTCTTTTAGACATTCCGTGCTGGAAGATATAACATAGAAGTTTCCTGTGATTATAAACTCTAGCTCGGAAAAATTGTTTCCTTGGAAAGTTATCCGGATGACCCATGGCTATAAAAGTTTCTCGACACTCATTAAACGTGAGTTCAGCCAAGTCTTGTGGCTCATTGTTACCAAGCCTTAGAGCTTCTCTTATAGATTGCTCAGATACTTCAATCATCCTATCATTAGTAATGAATCCTCTAACAACCTTTCTTCCTTCTTCATCTCTTTCAACAATAGAAGTGTTCCAAAATTTCTTGATTAACCGAGCATATATGAATGGTTGTGAACACATAGCATATACGTACTTAGTCCTTAATAAGAATCTGATCATCTCTTCATATCCAGTAGCTTCTCGAACATCTTCGTTAAGAAAAAAAGCTACATTATGCTTTGGTTCAAACTTTAGCTCTGCCTTCTGTATGCATAAAACACAAAAAGTTAGTCATATTTGAATTTGCAAAACTTAAAAACAAATTGTGATTTATCAATTTTGAACCAAAACACTTACAAATTTTCTAAGTGTTTATATATATCTCATTACATGAACTAGAGTATATTGGTTACAAGTTTGATTTACACAATTCATAATAATCAAGTAATGCATTAAGGTTCTTGAACTTTGATTAGATTTCAATTGAATTAACATTTTTTAAACTTTCAAAGTTAACTTTCACACTAAATTTTCTAAGTGTTCAACCTACTTTTTCATGGCAGATTGCATTCAAGTTAATGTTTTAATCATTAAATTTTTCTCAAAATCAGATTAATGAATGAAATTTTATTATTAATTTGACATTTTATTAACAATTTCATAAATTGACTGTTCATCTTCAAAACCCGACTGATGAACTCATAATCATCAAGAACACGTTGTGATGAAATACTGATTTAACCATTTCAATCTGTTCGAAAACAAGTTTCTATCATCAATCAATGTTCAATTTTAGTTGTTAATGCATATTATTGTCACAATTTTCAAATTTTCCTTCGAACTAGGGTTAATACGCCTAAACAGACATAAAACGTCTGATCGAATTCGAAGTATAAACTTGAAATCAGATGAATTTCATCTTGAAATGATGTTTAGATTCAGTGTATATACCTATAAATCACAAGTATTAACACCAAACAATCAAAAATGATGAACTGAATGATTTGAGTGTATGAGTGTCGAGAGTGTTTTCAGGGGATTTTGAGTGAGTGAATGAATGAATCACAAGTGTTGTATATATATACAAGTGAAAATTCTAGGTGCATGAGAACTGTTTATGCGCATGAGATTAGACGCATGAACACTACGCAGTCGCATGAGACTAAATTTCATTTTTTTTAGGCGCATGAGCACTGTTTATGCGCATGAGGTTTAGATGCATGAGCACTGTTCAGACGCATAAGAACTATTTAGGTGCTTGGACACTGTTCAGGCACATGAAACTAGATGAAACGCCTAACACTTGGTATTTATCCCATCAAATGTCCAACCCTTGAAAGTTTTGGAACTGTTTAGGAGCATGAGTATAGACAGGGACGCCCAACACTTGTGCAAATTTTTGAAAATTCACCATACTCCTGATCTGAACTTATGAGTACTATTCAGGCGCATGGGATCCTTTCCATGAGTCTTGACACTTGAACTTTTCTCATCATCCATCTGAATAATATTTAAACATATTAATACTGTTCACACTCAATTTTTCAACACTTAGGTGCTGTTTGTTTTTTCTGTAGCAAAATGTCTGCAGTCTGCGGACCACATCTGCAGCAGAAGAGGTGGACCAAATGTCTGCAATCTGCAAGAAAAAAACTATTTGTTTTTTAATATCTACAGACTGTAAAAATATCCTGTAATTAAAAATGTAAAAATCTGCCATCTGTTTTCTTATTAAACACAACAAAACTTGGACTTATTCAAGTATTCACACACACACACACACACTCCAACCGTTAGATCACCTCACATCCCATCAACCCCCAAATCCAATAGCCAAAAACCCCCATTCACGCTCACCCAATTTAAAATCATGTTCACCAAAATATCACCACCGGAAAATCAACCAAATGGTGGTGATGAACGGTGGTGCGGAGAAGCCCAACGGCGGCGTAATACCACCGAAGGAAACCAAACAAACCTATAGCCCTAGACCTAACGACTAACGTGTGAACGAATTGGGCGAAGATGTTACACTGTACGGTGTTTCCGTACACCTGATGGAATCGATTTTGGATCAGAGTTCAAGTGTTCCGATGGGGACGAGGGTTAAGAGATCGGTTGTTGAGGTGGCTCTGGTGTTTCGGAAGGCGAATCTGAACATGAGGCATGAGGTTATTGTTTGGACTTGTGGTAGTCCACTGAGTGTGCTTCTGTTGGTTGCTATGAGTATTCGTTTGATTTGGTGTTTGATAGTGCGATTGTGTGTTGGATTCTGATGTTTTTGGTTTACTTTTGTTTTGGTATGTGATGCGAAGTTTTATGCTCTATGGATCGTACGATCGGGATTGGTGTTTGGCTCCATTGATGATGTTCTTAGATTCGAAGTTCAAAGTGTCCTATTATCTTTCGTCGGTGGTGTACGGCGCCGATACACAACCGGTGGGAAGATACTACATTGTAATCATGGTTGATTCTGAATTAGGGTTGTTCGGCGGTTGTTGGTGGGCCGGCGGTGGCGGGTGGGCCGGCGGTGGCAGTGGCGGGTAGGTGTGTGGCTGATGGTGAAGAATGAGAAGAAGTTAGAAGATTGCAGAAGTGGATGGTCCATGTCTGGCTCATGCAGACCTCAGGAAGACCTCTTTTAATAAAAGATCTTCCGAAAAACAAATAGTCTACAGACCTTAACGTCTGCGTGGCGCAGACAAAAGAGGTCAGGAAGTACTTCTGACAAAAAACAAAAACCACCTTAGTCAAAATTGTTTGACTATCACTCAAAATTTTCATAAATTTCCCTCAATTTTAACATTTTTGAAATTCAAACTTTTATATATTTTTTTTTATTTTTGACCTTTATTTTTATTTTAAATTTTCAACATTAATTTCCCGTCATTTTAGTCTCTATTTAATTTTTACAACACAAATGGTCTCATTTTGTTTGCAAGAAGCTTTTTCACTGAATTTGAATTCTTTTCAGGTTTATTTTTACATCATATCAAACACACATATGCTAGAAATTTCAGCCTCATCCTTTCATCCAAAAATTTTATTTTTGATTTCTTTTTCACATTTTGAAAATCAATTATTTTATCTTTTTCATTTTTATTCCCCCTAAACTTTTAAGTTTTACAAACTTAGAAGTTTCTTTGACCTTGCAAGAAGAGGAAACTAATCATTATCAACATGCCTGCACACAGAAAATCATGCAAAAATAAAAAATAAAGCAGAATAAAAAATCTACTATATACAATTGAATCACATGCCTGCAATGAGATCATATCAGTTAAGATCAGCACATTAAAAGAAAATAAATGATGGATAGTCGTAGACAATGATTAAATCCTGATCAATTGTATTCCAAGTCAGCATTTTTGGAGTAAAGGAGACACGAGATCTAAGGACAAATAATGAGTGCTTTTGGCAAGATACTCAATACACTTACTTCTTCAATTCTTGGATTGATTAAGGTACGATTAGATATGACATTATGTAAGTCACACTTAGACTTAGAGAGTTCAACCCTTATCAAGATATGCAAGAAATCATTCTTCTCAACTTGTTAACCTGACATATACTTATAACCAGATCTCATGTTTAGATTGTGCATATTGTCATCTTTTGCATCAAGAGAGAATATCCAGGTCTGTAATGACTTACAACAAAGGATATCTCGTCACTTTAGGTCTATGATGACTCATAACAGAGAAGTGAATAGATGCTTTAAATAACTAGAGCTCAATGGTTATTCATATCACCTCCAGGTGTGAGTTTATGACTTTACAAGCAATCAATCTGAGAAGTCAACACTACTCATTAGTATTAAAATGGACAAACATGAATGCATGATTGATTTAGTTTGATCATAAGAATTTGCTTTTTCAGTATAATTGCATGATCTTACCTGCATATCATATCTGATCACACCAGACTTTAGTAGCGAGTGAAGTATGCAACTGATCAGAACTAATGTATCTATCATTTCTCACAAATTTGAAAGACAGATTCAGTCCTAAACACTTAACTAACAAGAAAAACTCAATTTTTGTTTTTTTTTTATATTTTTCTCTTTTGATTTTGCAATTTTCTATTTTTGTATTTGCCTTTTCATTTTCTATTGAACATGCACACACAATATATGCAATCAGGAAGTTAACTTTGACAGTTTCTCTATATTCAAGATTAAGCTAAGGGAGGGCTCTTATCATTTTTATTGACTCAGACAACTGAATTAAACTCAAAACCAGTTTTTAAACATGATTAATAAGTCCAATTGACTCGACCAAAAATTCAAATCGACCTGGTAAAAAGGCTTTTTTAAATAGGTCAACCAAATGTTTTTCAGTTGTGATTTGAATCAAAATGATTAATCCTTTTTTGAGAAAATGATATCGAATTTTGATATGTTTTGTTTTTGAGTGCTAGACAGGATTAGCTGTATTAAACATAGCAGCAGTGTTATCAATGTAAATAGGGGTTTTAAGAAAATTGAACCCGTAATCCAACAGTTGGTTTTGTAACCAAAGTATTTGAGAACATCCTGCTGATGCAGCTATGTACTCAGCTTCTGCGGTTGAAACGGAGACATTTTTTTGTTTCTTACATTGCCACGAGACTAATCTGGGACCTAAGAACTGACAACCACCCGTCGTAGATTTACGATCTTGGCAACATCCCCCATAATCATTATCTGTATATCCATGTAACTCGAAGTTTCCTTCATAAGGATACCATAACCCTAAAGCCGGTTTTCCTTTGAGATACCTGAATATTTGTTTAAAAGGGATTAGATGAGATTCCTTCGGGTCAGATTGATACCTGGCACAGACACAAACAACATACATTATATCAGGTCTAGATGCAGTAAGATACATCAAAGATCCAATCATAGATCTGTATAGAGTTTGGTCAACTGATTTTCCTTTTGGATCAGGTTCAATCTTGGTATTTACGTCAGTTGGAGTTCTGATGGATTGACAATCTTGCAGTTTAATTTTCTTTAAGAGTTTTTCAACCAATTTCTCTTGATTGATAAAAATTCCATCTGCAGACTGCTTCACTTGAAGACCAAGAAAAAAATTAATTTCTCCCATAGAACTCATTGGAAACGAGACTTCATGATTTCTTCAAATTCATTGCATAATTTTGAACTTGTAAAACCAAATATGAAATCATCAACATACACTTAAATACATAAGAGATCATCAGCATCCTTCTTAATAAACAAAGTAGGATTGATTTTCCCTCGCGTGTATCCATGTTGATCAAATGTTGTGATAACATTTCATACCATATTCTAGGAGCTTGATGTAGACCATACAATGCTTTGCTATGCTTGTACACACGATGAGGAAATTCTGAATCTTCGAAACCTGAATGTTGCTTTACATACACATCATCGGTGATTGGTCCATATAAGAAAGCACCTTTAACGTCCATTTGATACACCTTGAATTTCATGAATGATGCATAAGCCAGGAAGACACGAATTGATTCAAGTCTTGCAACTGGAGTAAATACATCATCAAAATCTATTCCTTCTTCTTGGGTGTAACCTTGTGCAACGAGTCTCGCTTTGTTGCGAACAACAATTCCCCGATCGTCTGTTTTGTTTCGGAACAACCATTTTGTGCCTATGGCATTTTCTCCTTCAGGTAAATCCCCAAGCTTCCACACTTCTTGTTTACGAAATTGCAATAACTCTTCTTGCATTGCCTCAATCCAACTATTGTCCTTTAACGCTTCAGTGATGTTTTTAGGAACAATTTGAGATAGAAAACACGAGTATAAGCAGAGGTTTGCTTGTTCTGAATAACTTCTTGTTGTTCTCTCATTCAATGGACCGATAATCTGAGATGTAGGATGGTTCTTATGAATACGAGACTTTGGAATCTCATTTCCTTGAACATGAACATCCAGATTAGATTGGTTCAAGTCGGAAAGCTGATGCAATAAGTTCGAAGTATGTGGATTGAAATTAGGAACTTGAGTCAGTGAGTTGATAAAGTAATCAAGATTATCAATAACAACTACATCATCAGAAATCGATGACATTTCGGACTCAGGTTGTATAATTTCAGGACCATCATTAGGAATAGGTTGTGAAACATTGGTATTTTTAGACATGGAATGTTCTTGAGCTTGTTGAGGTTGATCATAAGTTTCAGACTGAAATATAGGATCTTTCACAAAAGTGAAAAATGGATAATCTGGGCTTGAGTCATCCATATCATCCGAATCAGAATCATCGTTGAACAAACCTAGATCTCCTTCTTGATTCTTCTTCTCACCTGTAGATTCAAACAAGTTAGAATGAAAGGAGTTTGACAAAGAATCTAAATCAAATAACCAAGTTGGACCATTTGCAACTGATGGAAAAAAAATTTCAAGAAATTTAACATTGAATGTTTCAAGAATAACATTCGTCCTAGAGTTATAGACTCTAAAAGCTTTTGAAATCGATGAATATCCAATGAAAAATCCTTCATCGGATTTTGCATCAAATTTTCCTAGCTGGTCACTTGAGTTTAAAATCAAAACTGGACAACCAAAAGATTTAAGAAAATCTATATTAGGTTTCCTGCCAAACATCAACTCATAAGGAGTTTTCTATTTATCTTTCACAGGCAATGTTTGATTTTGTACAAAACATGCAGTGGATATGGCTTCATCCCAGAAAGTGATTGGAATCTTTGCATCTACTAACATGGAATGTGCAGCCTCAATCAAAGTTTTGTTTTTCCTTTCAGCAACTCTATTTTGTTGTAGAGTTCTAGGAGCACTGAACTGATGAGCAATTTCTTTTTCTGCACAAAACCTTTCAATATTAGCATTTTTAAATTCCGTTCCATTATCACTTCTAATTATTTTCACCTTTTGTTCTAATTGATTTTCTACTTTAATGATGAATTCTTTTAATAATTCAACCATTTTAGATTTAGCATGCAAAAAGAAAACCCATGAAAATCTTCTAAAGTCATCAATGATAACTAAACAGTAAGATTTCTTTCTAATACTCTGCACATTTGTTGGTCCAAATAGGTCCATGTGCAACATCTAGAGAGGCTTGGAATTTGAGTTTATCAGCTTGGACTTATAAGACGCTCTGTGTTGCTTTCCTTTTAAACAAGCTGGGCAGTGATCTGTTGTAGCAAACTTCTTTGTTGGAAGACCTACTACATGATTTCCTGCTACAAGCTTGTTCATGTTCTTGAAATTGGAATGCCCGAGACGTCTATGCCATAACTGGCTTTTGACATTTGATGCATGAGCAATTAGGCATGTTCTTTCTGTAGATGGATTTACTTGAGACATATCTAACTTGTATACATCTCGATCACGAACAGCTTTAATAACTACCCATTCTTTGCTTATCTGAAAACCTGGCTTCAAAATATAACAAAAAGAATCATCAAATAGTATAGAGTAAGATTTGTCACAAATTTAGGAAACACTTAAAAGATTAAAGTTTAACTATGAACAGTAGTTGACTTTATCAATACTAATAATTAGATTGGACACTGTTTCTTCTCCTGTTATTTTTCCACCTACATCACCTTCGAATGCAACATGTGTACCATCTTTTAACTTAAAATCTTGCAACAAGGAATGGTTGCCTGTCATATGCCGGCTACACCCACTATCAACATACCACGTGTTAAGAGGTCTTCTCGGGCTTACCTGCATTTCAAAAAGAATTAAGTTGAGTTATCAACCCAAACCGAGATGGTCTTGGGCTTGCCAAATTTATCAACAATGGTAAACTGTTTAAAGTGAAGCTTTTTCAAATCAGGCTTCTTGTTGACAAATTTACCAGTTCCGTTTCTTACAATTTTTTGGTTATCTTTGATTTGTTTTGTCCTTAAAACATTGTAACGTTTTTCAAGATCATCATCAAGATATTTCAAACCATTAGAAAAAAAATTTTGTTTACCAAACTTCCCACCATTCATTCTCACAGATAATGGAATGAATTTCCTTGATTATACTGCCTTGATTTTACAGCATAAGAATTATTAGAATCATTTCTTTGAAAAGATCTCAAGCCTAAGGAAGGTTGTTTTGTCAATCTTTGAAAATCAACACTTTGATTTCTTTGAAATTATGGATTGACATATCTATTCCTTAACTGTGGATTAACATATCCATTCCTCGGCGAGTTCTTTCGGAAGTAGCAATTCTTAGTTTTGTGAGTTCTTTCATCACAAATGGTACAATATTTGTTGAAATAGCCATCAGCTGTTGAATGGTTTTTCATATCACAAATGTGATAGTACCTATTAAAGAAACATTCTTCAGTCTTATGATTGTACATATCACATCTTTCACAGTACCTTTGTTGAAATTTAAACAACTGTTGATTAACTTTAGATGTGGAAGCCACATTTGATCCTTGTTTTGATTTAGGAGTTGAAAAGTTAATCTGTGTTTTTGATTTAAAAGTTTGTTCTTTTGAAATTTGGGTTTTGACTTTTGCTCATTAACACCATTTCTTGACTTTTTAGATACAAATCTTTTGTTGACAGCGGAAGACTTAGGAACTGAACCTGTTTTCAGATCAGAGTTAAATTTGTTCTTTGAGTTAGATTTGATTTCTGGAATTTTGTTCATGTCAAAAGTACCCGCAGATACAAACTTTATTGGTTTAAACTGATTAGTTTGATTTGTTCTTTGAGTTTGATTATTTTGAGAGGAGTTAGATTTAGCATTTTTCCTTCTCCTTCTTTGATTTCTTGATCTTGATGATTTTTGTTTGCTTTGGGATTGAACATCTTCAGTAGAAGACTCTTTTTCATTTTCTTTATCTTTTTGTTCTTTCTGCCATTTAATGAAATCTGGATTGTTTAATCCGTAAGAAAATGAATCTTCAGATGTTACTTTATCTAGTTTTGCTTTCTCTTTATTCTTTGAGTTTTGTTTGTCATTCTTAACAATGATTTCTTCAACAACATGCTCTTTGGGAACATACATTTTCTTATTCTTTGGTCGTGGTTCGTAAGATTTAACTTTCACTGGATGACCATTTTTAATCTTTTTAGAATCTTGTTCCTCAAATATTTCAACATTTTTTTTCTCTTCATCACTTTCACAATTCTTTTTCTTGTTTTGAAAGGCTTTTAGCTTAGCTTTGTTTTCAGGTGAGTGATCATGTGTGTTAAAGTTTTCTGGCAGAGTGTTTGTGATAGATTCAGGCATTGGTTCATGAGTATATCCTAGACCTGTTTTGTTTTTATCTTTCCTCTCACTTACCAGCTGTTCTACAATAGTTTTCGAACTTTTAACTTAAGCTAGATCTACCTGAGTTGCAGCATGAGCTATTTTTTCTTCTTCTAAATTTTTAGTCAACTCCTCAAGTTGTTTCTTCACAAGTTCAAGTTCTTTTAGAGTTTTGTTTCATAAAGTTTGTAGAGATAGGATCTTTTCATCAGAGACTTTGTGATCATTTTTCAGTTTGTTGTGCATTATTTCTTCTTGTTTAAGTTTATCACAAATCTTATATGAATATGTTCTGTAATGCTCAACTTGATCAAAACATGCTTTTGTGCACATTTTCTCTCTGACTTGAACAGGAATTTCAAGATAACTTGAAGATGAAGTCTCAGAGTCAGATGATGGATTCTCAACCTTTGGTTGGTCAGACTGAGCCATAAGTGCAATCTCTTTTGAATCCTCTTTTGGGTCAGATTTGTCACTCCAGTCATAGTCTTCATCATCATTTTCTGAATCACTATCAGCCTTAGGATCATTATCTTCAGACCAGTCTTCATTTTGAATATCTGCAACAAGAGATAAACTAGAGGTTAGATCAATTGTAAATTGTTCAGCATAAGCACTCTAGTCATATCCATCTTTAATGCTAACAACAAGAGCTTTCTTTGGCTCTTCAGATGATTTTGATTCATCTTTAATTTCTGGCATAGGAAGACTCTGATAAGGCTTTTGGAGGGTTTTCTGAGACTGCTGATGATATCTTTGACTGCTAGAACCTGCTTGACCATTTCCTCCTTGATTTCTAGGAGCTTTACATTCCCTTGAGAAATGACCATAACTATTGAAGTTGAAACATCTTGATTTTGATTTGTCAAAGCCAATAGTTTTGTTAGCACTTGGCTTGTAGTTCCTATTAACATAAGAGTATTTCTGTGTTCTATAAGCAATCATCACCATCTGCCAATTCAAGTTCATCTCTTCCACATCATCAGGATCTATTTCAAACAAATCCTGCAAAACAAGATCTAATTGTGTTAGATTACTACCTTGATAAGCTTGAAAACTTGCCATAAAAGAAGTAAAAGCAGATTTAGACTCATCATCCAATAAAAGGATATTAATAGCATCTTTAACTTTGCTAGTTTTAACAGAGTTAGAAGATGGAGTCTCAGTTTGAGGTTTAGGAGTTTGAGTTTTAGGAGGAGACTGAGTTTGAGGTTGAGTTGTATAAACAGGAGCACTTGTGTAAGAAGAATCTGTAAAGAAACTAGCTGCAACGAACAAATCGCCCTCGTCTTGTGGTGAGTTATCATCTTTTTCCAGAAAAGCATTCTCCACTATGTTAGCCGGAGATGCAACATACTTATACTGAGACATTGAAGCAGTTCTATCATTGTTTCTGTAGCTCTCATCAATCTCAACTGATTCAATCTTGGCAATCAAAAGATCTAGATCCATAGGAAACTTTTCAGTATACTTTAACAGAGTAACTTTCTGTTTCCATAAAGATGGAAGAGCATTGAGAAGTCTGTAATTTAGATCTTTTAGATTATTTTTGATACCAGCAGTTGACATCTCAGTAATTAGTTGTACAAATCTGTTCATCAATTGATTAATTGTTTTACCAGAAAGACGCTCAAATAACTCCAATTGCCTCTTGAGTTTCTGCCGTTTAAGATCTTGTATCTCTTTACCACCTTCACAAATGATTTTCAAAGCCTTGTACATAGTGTAACCAGTTTGATAACCATCAAGTCTAGTCAAGACTTCTAATTATAATCCTTTACACATTAGTGAATAAGCTTTGATATCATTCTTCACTTTCTTTAGGTCATCACCTTGCAGACCATCCTCAGGATAGGGTTTTTGAGAGTCTTTTGAGTAAACAAATTCTCTATTAGGACCATCAGATGTAATCGGGATATGAGGTCATTTCTCTATTGACTTCCACAAGTCAGTGTCAATAGAATTTAGATGATGCTTAAGTCTTAAAGACCAGTTCTTGAAATCAGCTCTATTATTTAACTTTGGAACCCAATTCTCAGAATATTCAGACTTAACCATTTTGTATTTTTGAATTTAAGAAAAAGACTTGTTTTTGTTGTTTTTAAGTTTTGAATTAAAAACTATGAAATGAAAATATTTTTGGATTTTAGTTTCTGAAAAAATTTCTAAGTGTAAACTGATAAGTCTGAAAGCTGATGCGCCTGAATAGTTGACAAGCGCCTACACAGTAGTGAAACGCCTACACAGTTCTCAAACACCTGACTTTGAAGTAGAAACACCCAAGGGAATGCCTTAGTAGAATTTTGAAAACGCCAACTGAAATGCGCCTGAACAGTTGAAATGCGGCCAAACAGTTGTTAAACGCCTGGGGTCCAAACAGTTCAAATGCGCCTAAACAGTTTAAATATGCCTAGAATTACTTTGTTTATGCAAAGTAACCAAGTGTCTAAACAGTCTCAAAACATCTCAACAGTGTTCAAACGCCTGAACTGAAAACGTGTGAACAGTACCAAAACACCCAAATAATGGTGATACGCCTAGATACTTAGACAATTTTCAGCAGTTTTCAACCATAATGCGCCTAATTCATCAGCTTCAACAAACTCAGATTTATGAAAATCTTCAAAACTAGATTAATTGATCTAAAAACTTCCAATTTGGTACTAATTAGGTCAATTAACAATCCTTAATCGCCAATTTGATCAAACAACAACAAAAAATCAGTATTCTGATTGAATTTCTGTCCGAATATGAAGAACAAAGTTCGAACACTAATTCGATCAATTTCTCAAATTTGAACGAATTGAACACAAAATTGTGATTCAAATCATGTTTCTATGGATGAAACACAACTGAAAACAACAATTAATTGATCAAATTGCAATCAATCACAGATTTCAAGTGATTCAAAGAGCTCAAAATGTTGATAAGCTCTTATCACTGAGCTGAAGGCTCTGATACCAATTGATCGGTTCAAAAGGATCGAATATGTGATGATATCTTAACGCAATGATCAATTGAAACACAAAGTAATCAAACACATGCAATTACATCAAAAAATCATAGATTTCATTGATAACAAATACACAGGATACAATGTGTAAGGGTTATAGTTCGTTAACTAACTCTAACTAGTCTTAAGTCTGAACTCTAAGATCTCTACCCTGCACAATACATAAAATATCCTATTTATACTATCAAGAAACAAAGGAACATATATTTACAAAATAAGTCCCTATACTATGAAAAAAACACATAAAGACAAAATGTTAATCTTTAAGAGCTTTAACAATAGAGCTTCTTGGACTAGCATCCTTTTACTTGGTCCTATTTTCTATTTATGTTTAGGTTTAATAGTTTTCCCAAATCTCTTAAACATTAGCTCTGATACCAACTTGTAAGGCCCTGATTTCAAGAAGCCTCACAGCTGGTCAATCACAACAAAACAAGGATTTAAAACATTCATTTAAATAACATTTGCAATAGAAATTACTTTAATTCAAATTCCTCATGACATAATTCAAAGGAAACATTAACTTTGTCTAAAATACATCAAACAAGTTTTAAAAGAGAGTGTTTAATAATCTTCTTAATCAGGGATGCCTGTCTTCAGTTGCCAAGAAGCTTTGGATCCATGCCCTAGCTCTTCTAAGCCCAACAACTCATCTATCAACTAATATGCATACAAAAGTCAGCTTCGCTGAGTGAGTTCTAGGTTTATTTTATCAGATAGTCATTTAGAGAGGTATGTTAACTTTATCATTCTAAAATAGTCATCACATGAACAAACATTTACTATACACAGACTGTCACATTTATCAATATTTTATCATTAAGACTTTAGCTTATTTATTGTCTATTACTCTTCTTTATCTGTCAATTCCCAGTTACTATGTCTCGGGATCTGCCCAAGGGCTAGACCCTCGCTTGTGATGAACACAAGACTTTACTTTATCCATGCTTGTGATGAACACGAGACTTTACTTTATCCATGAGAGCACAACAAATGCAACTCTCCTTTATCCTTTGCTTGCAAGACTTTACTTTAGCAATGGTACATTGTTATGAGCTCAATAATATTTTTTTAGGTTTCACTTTCATCTTTAGTTATACATATACTTATACATGCTAAAAATCAACTCATAGTCCGTATATACACATTCTTCACAAAAGAACACAAATAGTATAACCGACCCTTCGCGGGACAGCAGCCCCTAGTGGGGTCCGAGGGGCAACGCTAGCTGGGGCTGGGCTGTAGAAAATTCTATTTTCTTATTAAAACCACTTGAAATCTTTGCTATAAAAATCATATATTTAGTATGTATATTTCCCCAAAACACTGGAAATGTGTAAATAAGGGGGATCTAGAACTCACCTGGTCAGTAAGTAACTTCGCGTCTAAGTTACCTAAGCTATGATCACGGTACACGGTCTGCATATAAGTTATCACACAAATAGGTCATTTTCTACACAGTTTCGGCAGCATTTCGCACATAGTTTCGCTGCCAGTTTCGCATGGCAGTTTCACTACCAAAATCGCCCAGCTTTTGTTGTAATGTCTTAGATTTACTTAATCTACACACCCACCTATGAACTAGCAAACTACCTGTGAAACTATAGTTTCGTAGGAAGAAGATTGCCTTAGTTTTGCATGATGAACTCATAGTTTCACAGGAAGAACTGACAGTTTCGCTGGACGTCTATAAATGACGAACCAGCTTATTTTTAACCCAAATTCTCAACTTTTTACGTTCAAACCCTTAGTTTTTCATCCATGAAACTATATCTAAGCTTTTTACATGATTTTATACGTAAAAATATGACCTTTATGTGATTCTTTGCAACTTTTCAAAACCCTAGAATCTGGATCTGATCAAAAGAGGTGTTTGGATGATGATTCTTACCTAGATTTCTTGCCCTTTCCTTGTTGTTTTATGCTCAAATACTCAAACCTTCAATCATTTAATCAATAAAGCCTCAAATCTTTTATTTTCTCCACTTTCTCTTTCTACTCTCTCTGTAGAAAGTTTCTCGCTTGGGTTGCAAATTGGGAAGAATGGGGCTGATTAGGGTTGTTTAATGGCTGATTATGGCCCTTAAACACATCAATCCCTTAGCCCATAAGGTTAATTTGGCCCATAATCTATTTTTACCTCTTATTTACATTAAATAACCCTTAACTGAGCTCATTATTATTAAATTATTCACTTCAACTTTTCGGGGTGTTACAACCATGCTGCTATGTTTATGGAAAGTAAAATCATGTGGCAAGAAATTGCATTTATCCACAAAAATCAAGATGCAGACAACGATTTCATATTTCACGTAATAGAGAACAATTCTTTATGAATACCAAGTTTAATAAAAATTGAAATTATTCAAAATCTTTTGTTGCAAAACCAAAAGTTTCAATAAACAATAACTTGGATAAAATAAATATGATTAAGAAATCTTAAAGTGTTGATGAAAGCAATCTTAATCTCGTGAATGATACGTAGATGAAAATTGTCACTAAATTGACCAAACCAATTCAAAAATGGAAAATTAAAGTAAAAAATATGGATTCTGACATCGTTGATGATTATGTGTTTAATGATAAAAGAGAATATGATTTTAAAATTAGTGACATATTTGGATGGAAACAATGTTTTCAAGTTAACAATGGCTTGGGTTCCTAAAATTCATTAAATTCAATCATATGTGCAGGAACAACCAAGGCAAGTCATTAACAGCGTATGGCATGTTGATAGCTGTTATTCTAGATATATGACGGGTAAAATATCATTGTTAAATAATGTTTAACCTCATAATGGTGGTTATGTTTTTTTTATTGGGGATAAAGGAGTTAAAATTACAAAAAAAGGTAAAGTGATAAACAGTGTGTTAAGCTTTGAAGACGTAACTTTTGTTGAAGAATTAAAACACAATCTGTTAACTATTTCTCAAATCTGTGACAAATGTTATTCAACACACTTCACTAATAAAGAATGTCTTATTATTAAACCTGGTTTTGTAATACCCGATCCATGGGTTTTGTTGAAGACTCCGAAAGACAATGACACATACTTGTTGGATATGAATGGTTCATATTCATTTGTAACAGTGTCTTGTTTGTTATCAAAAGCCTCAAAAAGTGATTCAATATTATGGCATTGTCATCTTTGACATGTTAATGTTAAGAATATGAACAAGTTGGTGCAAGAAAATCATGTTGTAGGTTTACCGTTGAAAGAATTTCAACTTGTTGAACATTTTCTGTCATGCTCCATAGGTAAACAACACAAAATTCCTCACGAACCAGTTGTTCATACCAAAATTGAATCAATTTTTCAATTAATACACATGGATTTGTTTGCACCTATGAGTGTTTTGAGTTTAAGACGTGGTGTATATTGTTTGGTTATTACTAATGATTTTTCCATATTACTTGGGTTTTTTAGCAACAAAGGATGAAACTCCTCATTTGCTAATAAAGTTCATGACTCTCATGGAAAATCATTCTGATAAAATGATAAAGTGAATCAAAAGTGATATAAGAAATAGAGTTTTGTAATCACATCTTGAATGAATTCTGTTTTTCAAAGGGGATAGCTAGACAATTCAGTGCAGAAGGAGCTCCACAGCAAAATAGAGTTGCTGAAAGATGAAACAGAACATTGATTGAAGCAACTCAAACAATGCTATCAGTAGCCAAACTTCATTCTTTTGGGCTAAACATGTTAATACTACTTGTTATGTGCAGAATCATGTCTTATTACATAAACAAAAGAATATGACTCATTATGAAATATTTTTTCAAACTTAAACCCAAAGTCAAATATTTTAAAACATTTGGTTGTTTTTGTACTTTGTTACACACATCCGATTTAAAATCTAAATTTGATGAAAAAGCTAATTACTGTTACTTTCTTAGATATCCAACCCAAAAAGTGGCATATAGGGTTTATAATAAAAGAACTAAACAAATTATCCAGTCATTTGATATAGATTGGCATGAATCTAACAAAGTTGATGAAGGATATGCTCCTTCTTGGGTATATGATTATGCATAATTGTTTGACACTTTTAATCGATCTTCTTTTGTCTCTGTTGATAACCAACCTTTGACATCATCCGTTCATGTTGTATTTTCTGATGATGTTGGACCTATTTCAGCTTCAACCAAAGGAATATCTTCATACATAAATTCTTCTTCGACTATTTCAGCTGTTCAACCATCTAATCCAAACTTGGATCAAGTTCCAGATTTATTTTCTGCTTTATTATAAGAGTCTGATTTGATCACAGTTAATCGAGTTATTGAATGAGCTCTGTAGGAATTCGATACAATTTCTTCTTTTACACAAGATGCTCAAATTGAAATAATTCAAGTTCCATTTGAAGACTCGTCTGATGAACCAGTTCATCAGATTCCGCAGATTGTGACCATAATCAAGAAGAACATATTGTATATCAACCAGATAGAGGAAATGGTGATAAAGAACAAGTTGGACACATTTCAAACTTAGACAAAGTTATTTCTGAAGACTTGATTCCTCAGTTAAGAGTTCATAAAAATCATCCAACTAAAGCGATCATTGGTCCATTATCTCTAGGTGTTCATACTAGATTCCAATCAGGAGCAATCAATACATGTTTTTACACATGCTTTATCTCTCAAATAGTGCCAAAAAATATAGAAATGGTATTAAAAGAAAATAGCTAGGTTGAATCAATGTAAGATGAACTGATGCAGTTCAAGAAGTTAGATGTCTGGCATTTATGTGAACTTTCAAAAGATAAGTTACCTATTGGAACGAAATTGATATTTCATAATAAGAGGATGAAAAGGGTGTTATTTTTCGCAACAAGGCCAAACTTGTTGTACAAGGAGTCTATCAAGTTGATGGTTTTGATTATGAAGAAGTCTATGCTCCTATAGCTAGACTTGAAGCAATTCATATCTTTCTAGCATATGCTTCAGTTATGAAGTTCAAGGTTTATCAAATGGATGTTAAGACTGTGTTTTTGTATGGTGAAACGAAAGAGGAAACCTATGTTTATCAACCTCCTGGTTTTGAAGATCAAGATCATCTTGATTATGTGTATAAGTTAGACAAAGCGCTCTATGGGCTACATCAAGCACCTCGTGCTTGGTATGCTACTCTCACTGAATATTTGCTTGTAAATGGTTATACTCGAGGTGCTATTGATCAAACTTTATTATTAAGGAAGACTGGTGATGATATCATTCTTGTTCAGATTTATGTTGATCATATTATTTTTGGATCTACAAATGAAGATGTGTAAAGAGTTTGAAGAAGTGATGAAAAAGAAGTTTTAGATGCGTTCACTTGGAGAGATTTTGTTTTTCTTGGGCATTCAAGTTAAAAAAGATGACCAGGGTATTTTGATACATCAAGAGAAATATGTTTACAATATTCTAAACAAATATAAATTTCAAGATTCCAAGATTGCACCTACTCGTATGTTATCTCGTCCCACTTTATCTCCTGATCTCACAGGTAAAGATGTTGATCAACATCTATACGGATTACTATTGGATCCTTGATGTATCTTACTGCAAGCAGACCGAAGATTATGTTTCTTGTTTGTCAGTGTGAATTTTATCATAGTAATCCGAAGGAGTCTCACATTAAAGCTACCAAACAGATTTTCAAGTATCTCAAAGGCCAACCATGACTTGGACTTTGGTATTCTAGGAATTCTGAATTTAACTTATATGCTTATGCTGACGGTGATTATGGTGGTTGTAATTTGGACATGAAATCAACTACAGGTGGGTGTCAATTCCTTAGAAATAGGTTGATTTCATGGCCGTACACAAAACAGAATACAGTTTCCACATCCACTGCAGAAGCTGAATATGTGGCTGCATCGAGCTATTGTTCACAAATAGTTTGGATTCAACAATAACTACTTGATTATGGTCTTAATATTTTCAACACCACCATCTGGTGTGATAATTCTGAAATTCTAAACATTGTGAAGAGTCCCATTCAAAATTCAAAAACAAAATAAATTGACATTCGCATGCATTTTATCTGTAATTGTTTTGATAGAAAGCTTATTCACCTTGCTCAAGTCACATCTGATTAAAACATTGTTGACTTGTTTACCAAGGCGTTTGATCATTTTTGTTTGAACTTTCTTGTTAAATCTTTAGGAATGATTAACTTTGGTTGATTTACCAAACCGTCAAACAAAAAAAATTTTCTGTTTACTTTGTTAAAATTGTAATTTTCTAAAAGATAATCACAATTTTAGGGGGAGAAATTTGAAAATGTAATGAAAAAGATTTTGGTTTTAGGGGGAGTAATCTTGAAAACTTTCAAAAAAAATATTTTGTTCAGTTTATATAATTATTACAAAATGAATTTTCAATTGAAGTAGGAAATGATAGTAGATTTCCTGATTTTGATACATTACATACAAAAGCTTAAAAAGAAACTGATTTGGATTATGTTTGATATGTTGATAAGCTTGACTTCCAAGAATGACAAGAAATAAGATTTATGATGCACTGGAACTAAATTCTCTATGATTTGAAGTGGGTCACATATCAAGGTTTTATGGTAACACTGAATCCATGCTAAAACAGACTAAGAGTTATAGTCTTGTCACACTCAAGCCAGTTATTCTCTAAATCAGTAATTATCATTAGTACATATTATAAAATATATATACATACATATATATATACACACACACACACACGCACATATGAAAAGAAAAAGAAAGGAGAAAGAGATAAACAAAAAAAAGAAGAAAATTATAAAAAAAATGAATGACAAAAGAGCAAAAAGATGCCAAAAGGCCATATAGGATTGAAAGATGCCAATGTGTACATAAATAAAAGATATGTCAAAGACATACATACTGTGTGGTAAATATTTTCATTTTTTAGATTATGTTGTGACATAGGAGGCAAAATCAAACAAATAGGGCACGTAAATTTGAATTGGCATATAAGTTCTAAACATCTTGTGAGGGCAAAACATAAGTCCTACTAGCTGTTAATAAGTCCTAAAACTTATTAATATTCTATGTTCAGAAATGTTTCTCAGGCTAGTTATGCTCAAAATAGATAATCTAAGAAAATTAATAAATCATGAGGTTACTAATCAAAGGTAAAAGGTTTAAGTTAAATTGGGTAACTTGAAATCTCAAAAGTGTCTTGAAGCTAGATAGGAGTTCTACAAGATTGTTGATTAAGGGATCCATTGATTTCATATAAAAGAATAAAAACATGTTAATAATCACTACTTTTTTGTCTTAGTAAAGATTGAGGTATGAGTTTAAATTTGATAAAACATATTGACAATCAACGTAACCAGTCATATTCTAAATATAGTTGGAAGATGTTAGTAATTGATTTGAAATAAATATGATCCTATACACGAAAATTCACAAAAGGTTTTAAGTTAAGTTTAGGATTTTATTTGATTTGTATTTTTTTGGTTTAAAAATAGTTATTTATAACAAAACGAAGTTTTAAATAAATGAGAAATTGAAAATGTTAAATTTTTGAAAAATCAAAATTGATACTTCTCGCACGCGAGAAGTTCAATGACGAGAACTATAACTTCTCGCGCGGGAAGTTAGAAGGGTTTAAATAATAACAGTCATGCGAATAATGAATTATTCGCATCACATAAATTACACAAATTCAATCTAAAAAATTTCAAGTGTTACTTTGATTAGCTTGATTCTGGTGCTCATTGTGTTTGATTATTGTTGAATATGACTTAACAAAGATATATTGATGATCAATGGATGGATTAAAGTGTATTTAAACTTGAACGAAACTTAAAACTCAAATAAACTTAATGTCTAATGAAATTAATCATGATTGTACTCAATAAACACCTAATCAACACTAATACAACAAATTTTAATGGCTAAAAGTTATTGAAATGATGTTAATTTGAAAATGATTTTTTGGGGATATCGCGTGCGAATAGTTACCAAAAAGATGAACAGAAAATGAAAACTTCCAAATTCGCATGAAACTATTTGCTTAAGCATCTTTGACCTGTTGCGCGAATAGTTGACTTTTGGTCAACTTTATTTCATGCGACAAGTATCTGTTACGCGAGACGTTGAACTTACTTGAAAAACAATTCGCATGCGAAAGGTGTACCTATCATGCAAAAAGTTCAAAATTTTCAAAATTTTTAAAGTTTTTCTAAGTCTAATATTTTGAACTTTGTTACTTAACAAATTGTTTATTTTGATTACACAGATGGCGACATCAATGGTTTTTAACAAAAACCATAATGCTGTTGTTGGTCCAAATGATCGTTTGAACGTGCCTTTGATGAAGATTTAATACTGAAATCCACAAGTTATCATTAAGTCTAATAGCTAGTGAACCAAGTAGTGATAGAATATGAACACAAATCAAACATAAGACCCATTTGTAAGAGGATTTGTGAAGATTAAGAAGAATAATGCTCAAATGTATGAAATATAAGCTCCTAGCAATACACTAACAATGAATGAACTCCAATCTGTAATATCAATAAAGTTCCAAGAGTTACACCATGAAGAACAAAGAAACATATATATACAGGACCTAGTTTCACATAATCCGAAACTGTATGCAGCATGGCATGAGAAACTACCGGGCGAAACTGTAGTTTCGCATGCAGTTTCACATGCCATAGAATACAAAACAAGTCTAAACTAAACTTGATCCTATTACATTAATATCTAAGCAATAATAAACTATAACTAAACAAAAACAAAATAGCAAGGTGAATACCACCCTATTCTTGATCATCAATACTCCCCCTAGGGGGTATTCACTTGCCGGGTCTTCGGGATCAGCTCTAGCCTTTGCCTGCTCCATCAAACAGGCCAAATCTCTAACTTCTGCTTCCAGATCCTCATGTTCCCGCACACTTTTTTCGAGTTGCTTGATCTCCGATCTCATGCCCCGAGCCTTGTTTGCTACCCTCTCAAACAAGCTTGCCTCGGTCTTCGTCTCTTCTCCAGCCCTAAATTTAATCTGGTTCTTGCACAGTACCTTTAGATCTTTGTCACTGAATGAGAATACCTCCATAGGATCAAACAACCTTTTCTCATCTCCATCCTTCACCTTCACTGCTGCTTTTCCAGTCCGATTGTCATAGAACCATTTCTCAAACTTTTGTAGGCTTGAAGGCTATTGATCAGGTATCCTCACCCTATTGACGGTCTTTGCAGCCTTTAATTTTACTACAATCTTCCCTTTATCTATCACCCAATCAAGATCCTTTTTTGATCTTCTCCTCTCAGGCTTCATGTATCCAAAAGCTTTAAATTTATCCTGAGCACCTTGACTGATTTCATGCTCTAACATTTTGGCACGTTTTCTCAAGCCCCAGTCAAGGAGGGGAATCTCAGCTAGTCTCCAAAAATCCCACTTAGGAAGGGTCTTGAACACCTTCCTTTTGTGCATATATTAGATCCTGCCTCCATGCCTTTTGATCATAAACATTTTTAGCTTCGCTCCATCTCACTATCTTCTTGTCTGTTTCCTCCCTCTCTGGTTCTTGAATGTTTTGGATGAGAGGTGTTAATTTCTCTGGTTCTTCCTTCTTATAGAACCAATCCACTGTATCCATCTTAACCACATCACCTTCAACTGAACTCCTCTGAGCCACATAAGTCATTGGCCTCTTATTAACTATATAAAATTCTAGCTCAGAATCATAGTCCACTAACTGCTCCTCCACCTCTTACTCCTCATTAATCAAATTCTAATCAGTGTGCCCTTTCTCTCCTACTTGTCTCTCATTCCATATCACCTTTTTCCCTATCAGATCAGTATCTAAATCAAAACTCATATCAATAAATTTAGCTTCAAACAGTTGATCAACATTTTCTTCATCATCGATTCCTTAACCACTACCTCCAGCAACACCTCCACCAGCTTTAACACCACCACTAGCTTCAAATCCATCATCAGCTTCATCACCACCTACGCAACTTCCACCAGCTTTTGATGTTCCAACACCACTACCTCCAGCTCCTGATCCTCCTATACTGCTAACACCTGCTCCTAATGTCTTGTGAATAAAAGGGAACTTGGATATGTCGGTCAATTCCTGGATCTCCTTAGCACTTGGTACATCAACTACACCAGTAGTCCTCCTCAGGTCACTCATTTCT
Source organism: Flaveria sonorensis (assembly GCA_025506505.1). NCBI lineage: Eukaryota > Viridiplantae > Streptophyta > Magnoliopsida > Asterales > Asteraceae > Flaveria > Flaveria sonorensis. The sequence continues at coordinate 21,034,122 of CM046433.1, forward strand.
TCTAACAACCTTCTAATCAGATCCTGTTGGTCCAATATAACTTTCTTCATCTCATCAATCTCTAAATCCATCAGTTTCTCCCTCTCCTCTGAGTTAATCAGCTTGTTCTTTATCATGCTTAGCTCATTTGATAAGGATGTACTGACATTCCTAATCACATCCTCATCAAGCTCTAATCCGACATCCCTCCTTGGCCTCTTAACTTCTCTTGCAGGCCTAGTCTCAGGAATGACTGGTTGCTTACTCTTACTCCTCTTTTCCCTTGAAGGAGAATCAGTTTTGGCATGAGAGGATGATTTCTATGCACCTTTCTTCTTCCTCTTCTCTCAACTCCTCCTCTATCTCATCTAGTTGCTCTTTGTAGGTCAAATCAGTCTCTTTTGTGTACTTCTTTCTTTTTCTAATCTCCTCCACATTTCCTCTAGTCTCTGCTGCTCTTCTTTCCTCCAGAGGGATCAAAATCTTGATATAGTTCCACCTTTCTTCTGTATACATGCTCTCCAGCAGATATGTGATCTTTCCTGAAAACTCTTTCCTGGAAGTAGAACAGTCAGCAAAGATCCTTGGGTTCATCAGAGTTAATCTTAGTTCATCTCCGAGCTTTGGTAAGTTTGCCTTTAGGTAATCTAGAATGATCTCAGTGAATCTTGGATATAGCAGCCACTTATCCTTCTTCAAAGCCACGATGTTCTTTAACAAGTAGTCATAAATGATCTGAGCTATGTTTTCCTTCTCACCTTTAGAGAACATAATCATAGCTATGGACCATCGTAGATTTAGCCCATCTGATCCTCCCTTCCTATGATCCAAACAGCTAATGAAGACATGAGCGATGAACCTCCACTCCTTCGAGAGAAACGACATCTAGATCTCCTTCCGCTTCTCAAAGTCGGTTCCCTCATAACCAATATCCTTAAATGCTCTAATCATTTCTGAATCGGTCATCTCTACGCTCTCCCCCATGTCATCCTCTAGACGCAGGGCCTTAGCCACTGTCTCGGCCGACATCTCAAATAGCTCTCCCTGAATCGACGCTTTGATAATCCTCTGCTTGGCATCATAGTCAGCCGTTCTCCAGAACTCTCTGATCTGTTTCTCGTCTATAATGGGAGAGTGAGAAATGGCATAGTAGATGGGAGATCTCTTCAGCCAATCAATGGCATCTCTATAGCCGACAGACTTTGGATCTCTATCGTTTAGGTAAGCCACTACGTTTGATCTGGGATCAAACCTCAAACTCCCCATAGTGACTGCAGGTGAAACCATGAATTTGTTAGATCACAAGAGATTAAAAACATTTAAAATTTTATAATTTTAATTGTTATTATCTATTTACTATTTATTATTATTATTATTATTATTATTATTATTATATTTTAATTAAATCTTTTAATTAGTTTTGCATATAATTTCGCATGATGAAACTATTGTTTCGCATGAAAGAATATAGATTCGCAAGAACTGACGAAACTGAATAGAGTACACAAGAGAAACTACAGTTTCACACCCAAGACACAATAGATTCACATGATTATGAGAAACTATAGTTTCGCATTGGAAACTATAGTTTTGCATGGACAACGAAACTATAGATTCGCAAGATCCAGTCAAAACTGTTCAGTGCACACGGGCAGCATGACTAGACAGTTTCACACAGATCAAAGAACTTTCGTTCAGTTTCGCATCATTGCACCTTAGTTTCGCACAATGAATGTGCGAAACCCAAAAGTCACCAAATCTGTTTTAGTCTAAAAACCAAAACATAATACGATCCACGATTTGAAACATGTTCAAGAATGAGGTTTACTGGTTAGATTTGCATAAAAACACTTCGAATATCGATTTTGAATTCTTGGTGAAAAAGACGGTTTAAGTTCATAAATTTTTTTTAGAATTTTGCAAATGGCGAAACAACAGACGAAACTAGTTATATACACCTCAGTTTCGCATAGGCTGAAACTATAGATCCGCATGGCGAAACAATAGTTTTACACAGCCAATGAAACTATAGTTTCGCTTGCAGAACTAGATCAGCGAAAGAGTAGTTTCGCATAGCGAAAAAACAGTTTCGCATGAAAAAAAATTTATAAGATCATATTTTATATGTGAAAAGAAGACTTCTCAACCCATGAGACTTTACAAAAAAAGAAGTATCTGAATATAAAGCCCAGAGGCAAGGATATCAGACACACTTTTGCAAGAAATCGTCTAGAGAGGCATGGATTGGCTGGATTGCCAATATGCTTGTCCATTTAAACCCATGCCTAATTCTTTTCAACGAAGACTTGTAACATAATTTTATCATGTTTTGGGTTCGCTTAAGAACGCTCAAGAAACTTGGTTCCCACAATAATCGACAAAGAACTCATCTCATCATCATGGTTTATTGAGTTTAATCATTGATTCTGTTTGAAATTTTCTGGAATGGACATAATACAGATCATATGATATACATAAGGATGGATGAATGGTGGATGATCAGAGCTCCAGGTTTATACTCATGTATAACAGAGGAGATAATCATTTAAGCAAAATGATAAGAACTTTAGGTCTATACTCACGTATAACAGGGAAGATCATCATCTGAGCGTGTTGATGAGAGATTCAGGTCTATACTCACGTATAACAGAGAAGGTCATCATTCCAGGTCAATGCTTATGCATAGCAGAGGAGTTGGACATGCAATTTATTCAAGGCTTAAGGATGAGGGAAATTTGGGAATTCAAGATCAAACACAAAAATCAGCCACTCTCAACTCATATTTTGAAGAGATTTGTAACTTTGTGCAAGCCGAGATGACATGGGAATAAATCTTCTTACTGAGGTTGATTCTTAGTTAAGTCCCACAATCATCATCTACTTCGTTTAAGGCCACCGAGCCTACCAACATGACCCAACACAACGCCTCTGACCTCCTTCAGACACTATTCAAGCTTCCTAGATCCTACACCAAAGATAAAACAAGATTATATACATAACAACTTAAAAAGCAACAAAAGAAAAAATATAAATGGTCAAAGTCTATTCTCCCCTGAATTTTTTTTATTAAAGTGTAACAAAAGAAATTTCCTTTTAAACAGGGATACACTTTGGGGAAGCGCGGGTTTTGAAGCTTCTCAACACATGAATTATAATAATTTTTTATTTTTTAAAAAATTAAATTAGATACAAATCATATATAAAATATTTATAGATCACCGCCAGAAATTGCCCTTAAAAAGATATTAGACCCAACATGTTAATCAATTCATAAAAACAAGGTTTATCAAAAGTTTTTGTGAAAAGATCGGCCTTTTGACTTTTGGTGTCAATGAGTATAATATAATTAGAACCCTTTTCTTGTGCATCTCAGATTGTATGAATTCTTGTTTCAATTTGCTTGGTGCGAGTATGCAAAACTAATTAAAAAAATTTAGTTAAATATATATAATAATAATAAAAAATAGAAAATAGATAATAAAAATTAAAATTATAAAATTTTAAATGTTTTGTAATCTCTTGTGATCTTACAAATTCTCGGATTCATCTGCAGTCACTATGGGAAGTTTGAAGTTTGATCCTAGATCAAACGTAGTGGTGTACCTAAACGATAGAGATCCAAAGTCTACCGGCTATAGAGATGCCATTGATTGGCTGAAGAGATCTCACATCTACTATGCCATTTCTCACTCTCCTATTATAGATGAGAAACAAATCAGTGAGTTCTGTTGAACGGTTGAGTATGACGCCAAGCAAAGGATTATCAAAGCGTCGATTCAGGGAGAGCTATTTGAGATATCGGCCGAGACAGTGGCTAATGCCTTGCGTCCGGAGGATGACATGGGGGAGAGTGTAAAGATGACGGATTCAGAGGTGATTAGAGCATTTAAGGATATTGCTTATGAGGGAACCGACTTTGAGAAGCTGAAGGAGATCAAGAAGTCGTTTCTCTCGAAGGAGTGGAGGTTCATGGCTCATGTCTTCATTGGCTTTTTGTATCATAGGAAGGGAGGATTAGATGGACTAAATCTGCGATGGTCCCCAGATATGATTATGTTTTGTAAAGGTGAGAAGGCAAACATAGCTCAGATCATTTATGACTACTTGTTAGAGAACATCATGGCTCTAAAGAAGGATAAGTGGCTGCTCTATCCAAGATTTATTCAGATCATTCTAGATTACCTAAAGCCAAACTTACCTAAGCTCGGAGATGAACTGAGATTGACTCGATTAACCCGAGGATCTTTGCTGACTGTGCTGCTTCCAGGCATGATTTTCAGGAAAGATCACATATGTGCTGGAGATCATGTATACAGAAGAAAGGTGGATCTATATCAAGACTTTGATCCTTCTGGAGGAAAGAAAAGCATCAGAGACTGGAGGAAATATGGAGGAGATTAGAAACAGAAAGAAGTACACGAAGAAGACTGATATGAACTTCAAAGAGCAACTGGATGAGATAGAGGAGGAGTTGAGGAAGAAGAGGAAGAAGAAAGGTGCAGAGAAATCATCCTCTCATGCTAGAACTAATTATCCTTCACGGGAAAAGAGGAGTAAGAGCAAGCAGCCAGTCATTACTGAGACTAGGCCTGCAGGAGAAGCTAAGAGGCCAAGGAGGGATGTTAGATCAGAGCTTGATGAGCATGTGATTAGGAATGTCAATACATCCTTATCAAATAAGCTAAGCATGATAAAGACCAAGCTGAATAACTCAGAGGAGAGGGAGAAACTAAGGGATTTAGAGATTGATGAGATGAAGAAGGTTATATTGAACCATCTGATCAGGAGGTTGTTAGAACAAGTGAGTGACTTGAGGAGGAGTGCTTGTGTAGCTGATGTACCAAGTGTTAAGGAGATTCAGGAAATAACTAACATATCCAAGTTTCCTTTTATTCATAAGACATCAGGAGCAGGAGTTAGTGGTATAGGAGGATCAGGAGCTGGAGGTAGTGGTGTTGGAATAGCAGGAGCTGGTGGAAGTGGTGTAAGTGGTGATGAAGCTGATGGTGGAGTTGAAGCTGGTGGTGGTTTTAAAGCTGGTGGAGGTGTGCTGGAGGTAGTGGTGAAGGAGTCGGTGGTAAAGAAAATGTTGATCAAGTGTTTGAAGCTAGGTTTATTGATATGGGTTTTGATTTAGATACTGATCTTATAGGCAACGAGGTGATAAGGGATGAGAGACAAGTAGGAGAGAAAGGGCATGCTGAGCTAAATTAGATTGATAAGGAGCAAGAGGTGGAGGAGCAGTTAGTGGACTATGATTCTGAGCCAAAGTTTTCTATGGTTGATAAGATGCCAATTACTTATGTGGCTCAGAGGAGTTCAATTGAAGGTGATATGGTTGAGATGGGTAGAGTGAATTGGTTCTATAGGGAGGAAGAACCAGAGAAATTAACACCTCTCTTCCAAAACATTCAAGGCTTAGGGATGAGGGAAATTTGGAAATTCAAGATCAAACAGAAAAATCAGCCACTCTCAACTCATATTTTGACAAGATTTGCAACTTTGTGCAAGCCGGGATGACATGGGAATAAACTTATCACCGAGGTTGATTCTTAGTTAAGTCAAACAATCACCGTCTACTTCGTTTAAGGGCACCGGGCCTACCAACATATCCCAACACAATGCCTCTGACCTCCTTAAAACACTATTCAAGCTTCCTAGATCCTACACCAAAGATAAAACAAGATTATATACACAACAACTTAAAAAGCAACAATAGAAAAAATATAAACGGTCAAAGTCTATTCTCCCCCGAAATTTTTTTATTAAAGTGTAACAAAAGAAATTTTCTTTTAAACAGGGATACACTTTGGGGAAGTGCGGGTTTTAAAGCGTCTCAACACATGAATTATAATAATTTTTTATTTTTTTAAAATATTAAATTAGATACAAATCATATGTAAAATATTTATAGATCACCGCCAGAAATTGCACTTAAAAAGATATTAGACCCAACATGTTAATCAATTCATAAAAACAAGGTTTATCAAAAGTTTTTGTGAAAAGATCGGCCTTTTGACTTTTGGTGTCAATGGGTATAATATTAATAAAACCCTTTTCTTGTGCATCTCAGATTGTATGAATTCTTGTTTTAATTTGCTTGGTGCGAGTATGATGAATTGGATTTTTGGCAATTCCAACGGCCGCTTCATTATCGCAGAAAAGCGGTGTGTGACGAAAATTTATCCCGTAATCCATCATTTGATGTTGAATCCACCGCACTTGACAGCAACAACTTGAAGCAGCAATATACTCAGCCTTGCCTGTGGATAGAGAAACTGTTGTCTGCTTCTTACTTAGCCATGAAACCAGGCATTCCCCAAGATATTAACATCCGCCGGTTACAGACTTTCTATCAAGCTTACAATCTCCATGGTCGCTATCAAAGTACGCATTAAGATCAAAATTTCCTCCCTTTGGATACCAAAGACCCAAACGAGGGAGCCCTTCAAGTAGCAAAAGATACGTTTAACAGCTTTTTCATGAGATTCCTTTGGATTGGCTTGATATCAAGCGCAGTAACAGATATCAAATGTAATATCTGGATGACTCGTGGTGAGATACATTAGGGATCTGATCATAGAATGATAACGGTGAGCATCAACAGGTTTGTGTAGGAAATGGAGTAAGCTCGGGAGAAGCATCATTCATGTTGTACTTCGATAGGATTTCCAGAATGTATATCTCTTAATGAATGAGAATTCCATCTGGCTTTTGTTCGACCTGTAATCCTAAGAAGAAGCACATCTTCCCCATCATGCTCATTTCAAAGTGCTCTTTCATCACTTCTTCAAACTCTTACACAACTTCTCATTCATAGAGCCGAAGATGATGTCATCGACATATACTTGAACAATAAGCACATCTCCATTAACCTCCTCCTTAAAAAAATTCATGTCTATAGTTCCACGAGTTAAGCCTTTTCTGAGGAGATACCGTGTTAGGGTTTCGTACTAGATTCTAGGAGCATGATGTAATCCATACAAGGATTTATCCAGTTTGTGAACTTTTTCAAGAAAATCTGGATCTTTGAAACCTGGTGGTTGATAGACATAGATCTCTTTGTCAATAGCTCCATACATGAATGCACACTTGACGTCTATCTGGAAGACTTTAAAGTTTTTGTGAGCAACATGAGCTAGGAAAATCTGAATGGCTTCAATCCGGGCCACAGGGGCAAAGACCTTTGTATAATCAATCCCCTCCTCTTGAGCAAATCCTTGAATAACCAACCTTGATTTGTTTCTAATCACAACTCAATGATCATCTGGTTTGTTCTTGAATACGCACTTTGTACCAATTGGATACTTATTTGGAGGAAGATCAACTAATTGCCACACTTTCAATTTTCTGAATTGTTGAAGCTCTAATTGCATTGACTCCACCCAGCTTGGGTCTTGAAGAGCCATGGCCACATTTTTTAGGACAATTTGAGATAGAAAGCAAGGAAAGAGACATTCATTGATTAGCATTGATTGGCTTTGAGTCTTGACACCTTCAAATATTGAACCAATGACATAATAATGTGGGTGATATTTTAAAGTTTTAAACTTAGTGTTGAGGGTTAAGGAATTAGATGAAGTGGGTTGTGGGGAAGACGGTTATGAGGTGGATGATGTAAGGTGGATGGTTGATTGAAAATAAGACTTTGTGGAATTTATTATGGTGTTGAAGGGATTTGGTTTTCTGGTTTAGGTTGATGTTGAGGTGGGAGATCTGGTTGAAAATAAGGTTGTAGTTTAGGTTGAGGTTGAGGTAGTGGTTAAGGTTGTGGTTGAACAAGAATGAACAGGTGACCACTTGATGAAGAAATGTCATCATCATGGAAGGATGGCAGATTGAATGAATTAAAAACGATTTTTGAATCATAGAACCAATCTGGATCAGAACCGATGTTGGAAACATTGGACTCTTGCCAATCAACATAGAAAGATTCTTGCACTATTCGTGTCCGTTTGTTGTATACTGTGTAAGCCTTTTAAGTTGAAGACTATCCGACAAAGTAACATTCATCTAACACTTCTCCAAACTTGGAATTTTGAGCTTGAGTATTTAACAACGTGCAAGAGAAACCGAAAGGATGAAAAAAGTCAATCAACGATTTTTGCTTGTGAAACAGTTCATATGGAGTCTTCATCTTTTCCTTCACAATCAGAACTCTATTTGGAACGTAGGAAGCACAGTTGACTGATTTTGCCCAGAAAATAATAGGAAGTTTAGATTCTATGAGCATAGTCCATGCCGCTTCAATAAGAGTGCGATTCTTTCTTTCTGCAATACCATTCTGCTGAGGTGTTCGGGCAGCGCTGAATTGTTTGAGAATCCCTTTGCTTGCATAGAATGAATCAAAAATCTGATTTCTAAATTCTATTCCGTTGTCGCTTCTGATCGCCAAAACATTCTTGTTGCTGATATTCTTAATGGTTAAAATCAGCTTCTGCAACGCCTCTACTGTCTCCCCTTTATGTGCTAGGAACCGAACCCAAGAATATCTAGAATAATCATCTATAACAACAAGACAATACAATGAAATAACTCAAGAGGATTAGAAATAGAATTTTCTTGTTTAGTCTTGTGTGATTTCTTGTGCTATTTACCTTTAGCACAAGATATACACTTTTTGATTACAGAAAAATCCTTTTGTTGGAAACCTATGACAAGATTATTATTAACCAACTTGTTAATAATTTTAAAATTCACATGACTTAAGCGTTTATGCCTGAGAAATGACTCAGAGGGAGAAGCTTTGACAAGAGACAGGTCATGGTGGAGGTTGATTCATTGTAGTTCATATCAAGCAAATACGTGTCATTTTTCCTTGGAGCTCGTATGGTAACCAAATCATCTGAAACTAAAAAATCTGGCTTACGAAACAAACATCCGTTAGATTTAAAAAGTATGGGAATATTCTTGTCACAAATTCAGGTACAACGTTTACCTTTTCCAAGGTTAAAGAACCATTGGATACCTCACCTTGACCTATCATTTTACCTCTCTTTTTATCACCCACAAAAGCAACATATCCTCCATTGGTTATCCGATAGTTGGTAAGAAGGTCCTCCAATCTGGTCGTATGCCTGGAACATCCACTATCTACTTGCCAAGTGCTGTTGATAGTCCTTCTCGAAAGTTCCTGGAAAATGAATTAAAGAAAATCATTTAGACACGAGGACCCAAACCTTAACTGGTTCTGGGAGAAAATGAATTTGTACAAAAGAAACTATCAACAAAATGTTTTATTCTATTTCCTAAAGAACGATTATCTACATTTCTATTTAAAACCTCTGGGCAATCAATGTGAACATCTTTTCTACAGTTGAAACAACAAGATTTTAGGCCTTTTCTTTTATCTTTTTCAATTGGAATATTATCCATAAAAATCTCTTCCTCACATTCAGACATAAGAGAATCACTATCATTGTAAGTGACAGGCATTCCCGGTGATTTGTTTTCTGAGTCAAAATCTGTCATGATTTGTGGATTCTCTTATCTCTGAAATTTTACAATTATGTGAGGATGTTGTTTCACTTGGAGTAGTGATCCGAATGGGAGTGAAAGTGGCGATGGGAAGAGAAATGAATTTTCAAAACAGTTTGATTTTGATGAATGTTTATCGCCTTTACTGAGAACACCAACCTTTTCATTAATGTTTAAAACATCAACTTCATTTGATTCAACCATTGTGGAATGAGAACAACTGGAATGCAAACTATCCAAACTACAATCTATGCTAGTAGAACTATTGTCAACAAAGGACTTTTTGGAATCTGAAGAACTAGAACTACTACTTCCAAGACCTCTACTTTCTCCATAATCATAATCTTCCCAAACCTCTTTATGATTCACCCCTTCTAAACCCGCAAACAGTCAGTTAGTATCCTTTTTAATTAAATCATTTGTAGGATGAGGTGTAGGCATTGGAGAATAGAAAAAGGAGCTAGGCGGTGGGTAAACATGAGTGGTTTCACCACAACCCAACCCTGTCTTAATTCTAGCTCCCTTTGTTTGATATAGAGTTCCTCTAGCTTCATTCCAGAAATAGTCCATTTATCAAGTTTTGTTTTAAGTTTAGTGGTCTCGAATTTAGCTAAAGTTACCCTTTCTGTCAAAGCATTTATTTCCACTTTTCTCTTAAAGAGTGTTCTTTTTAAATGATCATTTTCTTTTAAAGCTTTATTTAATTTTACAAAAAAATTTGCTTTATTTTTTTAAGTTCCTCATTTACCCTTCTTAGTTCCCTTTCATGTTCTTTTAATATATTGTTTACTTTATAAATCCAAAACAAACAAATTTTGCAAGCAGATGAACACATGTCATGAACTACCTTGTATGGAATCTCCATCACCTTCTTCACTGCAGCTAGAGCGTTCTCACAGTTCCAGACCCCTGATTCCACTTTCAACTCCTCTTCCCTCATAACTTTTCCATCCTTAACTTTTTCTTTCTTTTCACAGTCATCCACCATACTGACCATCACCACACTATCCTTCTCCTCCTTCTTACAAGCATTTTTTAAACTATCTTTCATTTCACACTCCTTCTTTCTTCCTGCTTCACTCTTCATTACCTTCGCAATCTCACCTACCAGGGCGTGATTGATTTCTTCTTTAGTCTCAGCTAACTCAGCACTCCAGTCAAAGTTAGTTAGCAGAGCTATTTCCTTCTTCTTCTTATTCTCTTCCTTATCATCAATCGGAATGACCCAGTTAACTCCCATTCTAGGTTCAGTGATAATGGGAGATGGACATTCTCTTTTAAAATGCCCAAGCTGTTTGTAGTTGAAGCACCTGAGCTTTGATTTGTCAAATCCAACCTTTTCATTCTAGTTTCCAAAATTCTTCCTCCCTGTTCTCTCCATGAATCTTCTTGCTCGTAGAGTGATCATAACCATCTGCCACTGAAGATCAGCTTCCTCCAGATCATCAGGATCCACATGATACATATCTTCCACAGTTATTCCTCTTCCTATTAGTTCACCAGCCACCAATGCTTCATAGCTATGCACGAAGAGACCAAATAAAGTCATACTCTCCGATGGAACCTGTGGAAGATTTGGAGATTTTAATGTGGATACACTGCTTGTAGTCTTGTCGGAAGTGCTAGTCATACCACCATAAGATAACACATGCTTTGATTAGTCTGAGCTAGATGAAAAATAGCAGCATTCTATGAATAATCCTGAGATGGAAGCATTGCTTGATTGTATTCTCTTCGTTTCAGGTCTAACTCGAAGGACTTCAACTTGTCGATTATGTCCATAAGTTTGTAATCCAGAAATCCCCTTTCTTGCCTCAACATCCTTACTTGCAAACTCCATTGTGGTGGTTGAGAATCTAGCAGTTTCATGGCATGTTCATTGTTTGACAGCTTCTCATCATACTTCTTTAGTGTGCTAGTAACAGACTGTTGGACCAAAAGAACCAATGAGCCTGATCAGAAAAACCTTTAAGTCCCACGGACATTACAACAACTGAAGTAGTGTGCAACAGCTGAAGACATCAACTGATAACAAGGTCTGAAGACAAAGTCTGAAGTGAAAGAGCTGAAGACAAAGTCTGAAGTGAAAGAGCTGAAGACAAAGTCTGAAGTGAAAGAGCTGAAGACAAAGTCTGAAGTGAAAGAGCTGAAGACAAAGTCTGAAGTGAAAGAGCTGAAGACAAAGTCTGAAGTGAAAGAGCTGAAGACAGTCTGAAGACAAAGTTTCAGATGTTGTCACAACAGCTGAAGAAGACCTCTTCAGTAGTTGTGATGGTTTCCTTTCAGTAGTTTTATGTTTATTGTAATCAGTACTTGTAGTTTCAGTAGTTTTAGTTTCATCTTGTACTTAGCACTCTGAGATGTTCTCAGTTGTTGTGAACATTCTCAGTAGTTTGCTTACTTTCAGTTGTTTGTAATAATTCTGTTAGATGTCACTATCAAGTGACATCAGCAGACGTCACATTCCTTTATATAAGGAATGTTGACCTAATTGTAAGATGTGACGAGCAGCTATAGCAAACTTAGAAAAGCTTAGCAGCCGCCACACCGAAGCATTGTGCATGAATGATATTATCCATTTTGAAGAAAACCCTCTTTCTCTATAACCGTGTACTGTTCCATTGAATATCTATTGTGTTCTTGCAATATTTGTCTAATTCTTGTTCTAATTCCGCTGCGATTCAATCTAATTGATCAAACTTAGATCGCTGATCCTGACAAATGGTATCAGAGCAGGTTAATCATTGATCGGTTTAACAATTGATCATTGAAACTGCTATTTCGATATCTAAAGTTTGATCGAATTAGCATATTTGCAAGAATTGGTTATAGAGATTGGTCTTCTGCTGCTTCTGGTTAGTCAATTTGAGTTTCTTCTTGGTTCATATTGAGTTTGTTGTGTTTTTGTGCTAAATCTTTTGAAACTTGATTGAATTGGTTTGAATCTGAGAATGACTACTCCTTCTAATGACCCTCACAATACTGGCTCCTCAACCAAGCCTCCGATGCTGGTTAGGAGTGAGTATAACATATGGCAACGAAGAATGCTCCATCACCTGTCTGTTAACAGTTCAGGTTGTTGGACATCTGTGGTTCACGGTCCACACAAGCCTATGGTGAACAATCCGGAGACCAACCAAATGGTTCCGAAGAAGAAGGAGCAATACTCAGATGAAGATCGTAAACTGTTTGAGATTGATGCTAAAGCCCATGGAATTCTGGCCATGGCACTGCCTAATGAAATCTATTCTGGGCTTATGCATCATGAAACTGCTCATGACCTCTGGAATGCTTTGAAGGAACAATTCGGAGGAACTGATGAGGTCTTAGCAAACAACAGAGAAATCCTCGCCCAACAATGTGAGACATTCTCTCATAGGAAGGGTGAGACACTGACTCAACAGTTTGAGCGTTTCTCCTGCTTGATCTCTGAGCTGAAAATGGTCAAGCATGAGTATACTAACAGCCAGATGAACAACAGATTCCTCAGATCATTGCCTGAGAGATGGGACACATACACCATTGTCCTACGCTCCAGTGCAAATCTGGATAGCCTATCTCTCACCCAACTCCATGGGAAACTGCTTACATTTGAAAGAGAGATAGAGCAGAAAAGGAAACTGGCATCATCAGGAAAGCTCACTGATGACTTTGTACCAGGGAACACTGCCTTGGTCGGTCATGAGTCAGAATATGCTGGATCAGAAAGCCATTATGATGAGCATATAGATTTCTCTTCAAACAGTTCTGATCATGCATTTGTTGGTGTTGACAGTCATTCTGGGTGTAATAGTGATAATTTATGCTTTATCATGGATGATTTGATGGGTATTGCTGATGATGATTTAGAAGAGATGGATATTTTGAGCCAAATGGCCTTGATCAATATCAGATCTCAAAAGTTCTACAAGAGAACTGGTAGGAAATTTCCAGGACTCTCTGGCAAAACCAAAGTTGGTTTTGACAAGAGTAAGTTGAGGTGTCACAAATGCCACAGGCTTGGGCACTTTGCAAGAGAGTGTAGATCAACTGGATCTAACTCCTCTGCACCCTTTGTGACCTTTCCAAGCAATAGTTCACAAAACAAAGGGCAACATCCTGCTAGTTCTGGTCATCACTCACAACCTCAATCTCCTGCATATTTTGTCCCTCAGGGTCCAATGCCATATCCTATCCCTGCTATTACATGCCACAGCCAAATCCAGTTCAAGTTCCTATAGCACAACAACCTCAAGCCCTACCTGAGCCTCAACCATCTCCATCACAATCTCAACCTCATCACAGCTTCTTCACACCAGGAGTTGTTGACTGGAGCAGCTCACCAGATGATCTTTCTGGTTTCAATGAGCAATTATTTGCTGGTGCTGGTCAACATGGTGGTGAACATCCTTTTGGGAATCTTGCTCTCATGGCCCTGGAGTCTACTGAGGGTTCCTGCTCCGATGCATCATCTTCACAGGTAACCCAGGTATCTTCTGAGGCTAAAGCCAAGTTATGTTCTGAATCATGCATAGCTGCCTTTGTCTCTATTAGAGAGGCAAATGTAGCTTTAATCAATCAAAATCTTGAGCTTGAGAAAACTATTTCCAAAAGAAAAGCTGAGTATGAGTCTGTTCTTAATGACAAAGATGATGAGATTTACAAGCTTAAATGTCAACTTAATGATGAAAAGGCTAAGGTAGAGGTCATACTTGAGAACCACAGAAGTCTCAAAGAGACACTTGCAGATACCCAAGTTGAGTGTGACCGCTGGGTAACATCCTGCAAGGGATTTGAAATGCTTCTCAGCAAGCAAACAGCTTCAAATGTGAAGTTTGGAATAGGTTACAATCATACTGCACCACCTACTGATTTTACTTCAAAATCAATAGTAAAATCTGAAGGTGAAAGTAATTTCCAAACCACATCATCATGTGATTCATCCTCAAATGATAATACAAAATTGTCAAAATTAGAGGATGAAGTCAGTGTTAAGATCTCAGCAAATCAATTGCCTGATGGTTTAAATGCTGATAAACACATGAAGCTGAGCAATTCAGATGTTGTCCCTCAAAGTACTCCAAGTACTGAAGGGCAAGTCACAACATCTGAAAAGCATTTCATATCTGCTGAAATAAAAGGATTAACAACTGCTGAGGAATCTATCATACGGTCTTTCAGGACGGATAGAGAACAGCTGAAGAACAAGTCTTCAGTTGTTACCGATCCTTCAGTACTTAACACAAGTACTGAAAGGAGGAAAGTACTGAAGATCACACCTTCAGTAGTTTCCACTTCAGCAGTTGATCAATCCAAGATGAAGAATAAGCCATGTGAAATATGTGGTAAATTCAATCATCTATCTGATGAATGCTGGTACAAAAAGGGTTCCAAACTCAACAGAGATAAGCTCATTAAAGAAGAGATTAATAAAATGAAAAATGAGTTTGAGACCAAGTTTGTACCACAGTCATCTCAAACTGATAAACCCAAGGCCTCGCCAAATCCAAAAAGAAGGATGGGGTTTATCAGAAAACAGCTGATAGTGTTCCTCATGATAAACATCAGACTAAGTCTGTGAATTTCAAGAAGGAGGAAATGGTGGGTCACAGGAACTCATCAAAAACAAGTACTGATGTGTCAAATGAGCTGAAGGCTTTAGCAACAAATCAGACACAACTTGTTATGATGGTTCAGCATTTGTTGGGGAGAGTTAACCAACTAGATGCACCTGTGATCAAACCACTGAAAAGGAAATCCAAGCCCAAATCTAAGAAATCCATTTCAGCACCATCTCCACCTTCATCAGCTGTTAATCATGAGAAACAAGTTATGGTTAAATCTGTTGATGAAAACAGACCCAAAACCAAAAAGGTTTGGGTCTCTAAAGCTAACTAGTTTCTTATGATAAATGCAGGGTTCTTCAGCATGCCAAAGAAGCATCTGGTATGTAGACAGTGGAGGATCTATGCATATGACTGGGAGCAGTTCTCTTCTTAATGACTACTCTCAAGGAAAGAAGGGATTTGTCTCATTTGGAAATGATGCTAAGGGTTACATCATCGGGAAAGGATTTGTGTCAAATGGAGAAATCAGATTTGATGATGTTAACCATGTGGAGAATCTCAAGTATAATCTACTGAGTGTCAGTCAGATGTGTGATAAAGGGCATGTTGCACTTTTCACAAGCCAGAACTGCCGGATTCTGTCTTCCAAAGTTCTGAGGCTGATTGACAAGGTATTGGATGAACATACTCTCCTGAAGGCCAACAGGATAGGAAGAGTATATGCCTTGGATTTGTCAAAGAAGATTGATTTAAAAGGTCATCCTTGCCTGTTCTCCAAGGCCTCTCCTCAGGAATCTAAACTGTGGCATAGAAGGCTGGGTCATGTTAATCTCAAAAACATGAATCAGCTGATCCACAATAGTTTAGTGAGAGGTCTACCAATAAAGGAGTTCCACTGTGATGAAACCTGCACTGCTTGTTTAAAAGGAAAACAACACAAAGTTTCATTCCCTCCTATAGAAGAACCAAAGTCCACTGCCTGCTTGCAATTACTGCACATGGATCTCTTTGGTCCTGTGAGAGTAATGAGCATGGCAAAGAAGAAATACTGTCTGGTAATTGTGGATGATTACTCCAGATTTGTATGGACCTTCTTCTTGCATTCAAAGGATGAGGCTGCTCAGACAATTATTAACTTTGTGTTGTATGTTGAGAAGCAGTATTCCCTATCAGTCAAGTGTATAAGAAGTGATAATGGAACTGAATTTAGAAACCATACACTTGATGATTTCTACCTTTCAAAAGGAATCAAGAGGCAGTATAGCATCCCAAGGACTCCAGAACAAAATGGAGTAGTGGAGAGAAAGAACAGGACCCTAATTGAAGCTGCAAGGTCCATGTTGGCTGACTCTGGTTTGCCACTGACCTTTTGGGCTGAAGCTGTCAACACAGCATGCTATGTGCAAAATAGAGCTTTAGTGAATCAGAGGTTGATGAAGACTCCTTATGAAGTTCTACATCATTTGGCTCCTCTAATTTCATTCTTCAGAGCATTTGGGTGTCCTTGTTACATTCTCAACACAAAGGATCAACTCCAAAAGTTTGATTCTAAGGTGGATGCAGGGTATTTTGTTGGGTATTCATCCACTTGCAAGGCTTACAGAGTGTTCAACTGCAGAACAAAGATGGTTGAAGAAACCTTGCATGTGAAGTTCAATGAATCCCTAAGGACAAAATTCCACAAAACCCTGTGGAGTTGTTTGATCTGGACATACTGCAATATGTTCCTTATCAGCCTCCAGCTGTTGCAGATCATGTGAATTCATCACCTTCTGCAGCTAGTCATCCATCTGGTGGTACTGATGTTGATGATGATCCCAGTACTCACCTATTCAAGTTTAGTGATCAACTGCCTGAGTCTACTAAACTTGATGTTCCTGTAGCTTCAGTAGCACCATCCACAACAAATGCTGATGAGATTTTTGAATCCTCTACTTCATTTGACTTGCCATCTAATACTTGGTTTCAAGAATCTGGATCAACATCTGTTGCTGCTGAGCGTGCTACAAACACTTGCACAGATCTCATAGTGTACCAAGAGCTGAAGAATCACCCAATGTCTCAAATCATTGGTGATATCAATGCTGGTGTCTCAACTAGAAGTCAATTGTCCAACTTCTGCTTCTATGCTCTCTTCATCAGTCAGCAAGAGCCAAAGAACTATCATATTGCATTAAGAGACAATGGATGGGTTGATGCCATGCAGCTTGAGCTTCTTCAGTTCAAAAAGCAGCAAGTGTGGGAACTGGTTCCTCTACCCCCAGGTAAGTGTGCAATAGGCACTAAATGGGTGTTTAGGAATAAAACAGATGAAATGGGCAAATTGTCAAGAACAAGGCCAGACTGGTTGTCCAGGGGTTTTCACAAGAAGAAGGTATTGATTATGATGAAACCTTTGCCCCTGTAGCCAGACTGGAGGCAATTAGATTGTTCTTAGCCTATGCTGCATTCCACAATCTTAAAGTTTTTCAAATGGATGTCAAAAGTGCATTTTTATATGGTAAAATAAAAGAAGAGGTTTATGTGTGTCAACCACCAGGTTTTGAGGATAATAAACATCCTGATTGGGTGTATAAACTTGATAAGGCTCTTTATGGGTTGAAACAAGCTCCTAGAGCCTGGTATGAAACACTGTCAAATTTTCTTCTTCAGAATAATTTCACTAGAGGCTCCATAGATAAAACTTTGTTCATTAAGAAAGTGGGTCAGCATAAGCTCCTTGTTCAAATTTATGTTGATGATATTATTTTTGCATCCTCTGATCCACAGTTGTGTGATGCATTTACAAAGTTGATGCAACAAAAATTCGAAATGAGTGCCATGGGAGAATTACAGTTCTTTCTAGGTTTGCAAATCAAACAAAAGGCTGATGGAACTTTCATTCATCAGTCAAAATACACAAAGAGTCTTTTGGAAAAGTTTGATTTACAAAACTGTAAGCCCTGTTCTACTCCTATGTGCAGCACCACACAACTGGATGCAGATCAGAAAGGTAAAGCTGTTGATGAAACACTTTACAGATGTATGATTGGGTCCTTGATGTACTTAACAGCTTCTAGACCAGATATTATGTTTGCAACTTGTGTTTGTGCTAGATTTCAGGCTGCTCCTAAAGAGTCTCATTTGATTGCAGTCAAGAGGATCTTTAGATATCTGCAAGGTACTCAATCTCTAGGTCTTTGGTATTCCACTGGGCACTCTTGCAAATTAGTTGCTTTTTCTGATAGTGACTATGCAGGGTGTAAATAACTAGAAAATCAACTTCTGGTGGATGTCAATTCCTAGGCAACTGTTTGGTTTCTTGGCAGAGTAAGAAACAAACATCTGTTGCTACATCCACTGCTGAAGCCGAGTACATTGCTGCTGCAAGTTGTACATCTCAGGTACTCTGGCTTCAGAATCAATTATTGGATTATGGCATTACAGAGACTAAGACTCCATTACTAATGGATAGTGCTTCAGCTCTTTGTATTGTCAAGAATCCAGTCCAGCACTCTAGGACCAAACATATTGAGATCAGACACCATTTTATTAGGGATTGTTTTGAAAAAGGTCTGATTGATCCAAAGTTTGTTCCTAGTGCTGATGAGCTTGCAGACATATTTACTAAGCCTTTGGACAGTTCAACTTTCCAAAACCTAGTGTTAAGGCTTGGTATGCTGCAGCTAGAATAAGTGACAACTACTGATGATCTCAGTCAACAAGTACTGATGAGCATTCGTATACTATTGTCACAAATAAGTACTGATAAGTTCTTTTATCCTCAGTAGTTTTCATAACTACTGAAGACTAAATTACTTAAAAGTACTGAAGTACTCTATCTGTTGAAAAGAACTGATGTGGTTACAACTACTGATGTAGTTACAACTACTGATGTCAGTATAACAGATAAGTACTGATGACCAATGAAACATCTGAAAATCAGACAAAAGTCTGATAAGTGTTGAGGTCAGAATGAAACAGCTGATGAGCTAAGAATTGACGACAACAGCTGATGAGAAACTTTTCTCTTCAGTTGTTTCTACAACTGCT
Source organism: Flaveria sonorensis (assembly GCA_025506505.1). Taxonomy (NCBI): domain Eukaryota; kingdom Viridiplantae; phylum Streptophyta; class Magnoliopsida; order Asterales; family Asteraceae; genus Flaveria; species Flaveria sonorensis. Next base: position 21,053,156 of record CM046433.1, read on the forward strand.
GTTTCACTTCATACAACTGAAGCCAAAACCATGTCTTCAGTAGTTTCACAACTACTGATGACTAATACCAAGTCTTCAGTTGTTACAACTTCTGAAAGTTAAAACCAGGTCTTCAGTTGTTTTCAAACAACTGATGACAGCACCAACACTTTCAGTCGTTTATATCAGCCTTTTCTAACCTATAAATACCTAAACCTAATTTCAAACGTTTCATTAGCCGTTTCATGTCCTTCACTCTCTCAACAATGGCGACCATGAAACTCAAACCCAGACACAACTGTGTTGCCTACCTCTCGAAATCGGCCTTTTGGAACAAATTTGATAATGCCATCGATCTTATGGTAGATTCCCAGTACCGAACCGCTTTCTTCTGAATCCTACCATATACCCCGATTCCCTAAGCCAATTCTGGACCAACGTCTCTGTGCAAACTGGTGAGAATGATCGCCAAATCACTCTCCAGTCGTTGGTTAACCAGAAACAGGTGGTCATCACTCCAGACATCATTCGACAAACCCTAAATCTACATGATGCCACCTGTGTCACAGAATACCCGAAAGGCACAACTGATATGTCTTTCATCAATAACGGGTATGAAGGAGACTTAAGTGCTACCACCATTCTGAAGAAGCACTTCCATGATGCTGAACGTCTTATATTCCACATGGTGAATGTCTGCCTTGCACCAAAAACCTCCTCATGGGATCAGATGTCCTCCGATGGCAACAGGTATTATACTCTATCTTTGAACGACAAAATCTAAATTTTTCTGAGATAGTTTTTATGGAACTAAAGGATCTGGCTTTGAAACCTGTGGCAAACAGATGGATATTATATCCCAGGTTTCTCATGGCCATAATTTTAAATCAGCTAAAATCAGACGGCCTTGTTGGCCTTGGAGTCCCTGCTCCGGCTGTATTGCCTGAAGTATACTCCAGGCACAACTCTGACCCTACAATGAAAGGGGCTGCCCGGCTGCTAAAACCCAAGCAGCGGGAACCCACAGCCTCCACTTCCAGATCCAAAGTCCCCACCAAACCCAACACCAAAAAGCCCAAAAAGGCTACTCAGGGAGATGAGTCCCCTGAGGATGCCCCTGTAACACCAATACAGGAAACACTTACTGGTTCTAACCCCCAGTAGTGTCAAAGACTCCCCAGCCCTAGCGCTCAGGTATCCTCTCAACAGGATCCTGATGCAACCATAATTGGGGATACCACAATTCTGGAACCTATCTCAATTGAGAAGGTTACCATTGAAGAGCACCAGTCACCCCGGTGCAATCTGCTTCAAACCTATCTCCAATGCAACCGCCCCTCAAAGCCCAACCATTATAGTTGCACAAGTGCTGAGTCAGCTGCATTCCTCTCCTCCTCCCCAGACACCAATTACAATGGGGAGAACCACAACAGCTGAGGAAGAGGACCAAAATGCTGCTGATAACCACAGCACAGGGGTTATAATGTTCAATCTCCCCGTGTAGAGGAGGAGGTTAGAACATCTGGTGAGGCTGCCACTTCTACTGATTCAGCAAATGAACAGGATGCAGTTGGTAACATCTCTAAGACCTCACCAGAGGCAACTGCCGATGAAGGACTCAGTCCTGAGGCAGGAAGTCCCCAGAACCAAGAACAAGGGGCACATGCTACAACTGATCTACACTCAGGGCATGTACATCCTGATTCAATCAGGAGGTCAGGTGATTCAGCAAAGACTGATGATGACCTGGGCTTTTTCTTGATGTCTTAGCCCATAACACAATCCTTGAGGCTGAGGTGAGCAGACTCAAAGAACTGCTTGCCAAAATGTCTCAGGATCAAAGTCCATCTGCCCCAATAAACCCACAGATGGCACCTTCATCTGAAGGTTCACCAAACACTCAGCCACTACACTCAACTGAGCCACCAGCCACTGCTTTTGGCACCACCTCTCAGGGACAGAACCCCTCTGAGCAGATGGTTGCTACTTTTCAACATTCCTTACCTCTCATCACTCCATCATCAATGAGATTGTGCATAAAGCCATTGACGAGAGGATCTCTCAAATCTACAAACACTTGTTGATGATGCTGTGCAAAAGAAGCTTTCTGCCATTCAAACCCTGAACCCAATGCACCCAAAAAGGGGGAGTCTAAGGCAGTGAAAGACAGAAAGAGAAAGAGAGTGGAAGATGAGAAACTACAAGAGAAGAAAAGGAGTTAGAAAAGGAAAAACAGCTGATCACATACAAGAGAAAGAAAAGTGCTGAAACTCAAAAGCCTGATGAAGAGAAATCATTGGATGATCTGGTTAAAGAAGCTGATGAAGCTCACAAAGATCAATGGACAAAATAATAGACCAACTCTTCAGACAGGGTTTTGATACAGCTACTTTAGACACTGAGATCAGAAGGCTGGAGATTAAAGAGATACAAGAGAGATGGGCCAGTTACAGTGTGATGGAAAGGGAGAGGTTGGAGATAATGATCAGGTTATTGCAAAATACTTGGGAAGATCATTAATTGAGATTAAATCATGGACCAGAGACAGTATTCTGGCAATAACCACCAGAATCTGTGCTTCTGAAGCATTCAATAAAGGGAGTGATTATCGAAGCCTTAGATGAAGCAGGTGCTGGGAAGAGATCTGATATGGCCAAGCTTTCCAAAGCCAAACTTACCACAAAAAATGCTAGATCAGCCTTCCCAAACTCCCACTCAAAACAACCAACCCCACAACTCTCCAAACCAATCCCTAACCTAAACTAAACCAACTAAACCTTCAAAACCAACTCCCTTACCCCAAAAACCACCTCAAACCACACCAAGGATGCACCCAGAAGGAGGAGAAGGGGTTGAGGATGGAAGAAGAAGAAGAAGAAGATGATGAAGAAGACAGTCTGCCAATCTCTGCTGTTCTAAAAATACCTGAGCCAGAAGTCACAACAAATGATCACACCAGACTTTCAGAGGCAAATGGTGAAAGTTAAGATTGAAGAAGAAAGAACAGCAGAAACAGCACGATGAGCAACTTTTGAAGATGGTTGACAAAGAGTTTCCTCAGTCATCATCTATACAAGCCATGAAGAAACACGCTCAAAGGCTGTATGCTCTCAGGTATACCTTTCAATATCAAAAGGAGAGAGTAAGGATTTGGCCAGACCCCAGGGTTAGTTCTAGAATTCATAAGAAATCCATACCAAGTAGATACAATGGCCAAGTGAGAAAGACCATAGATGCTGTTATTATGTTGGCCATTGTAGTCACCCGGGAGATACTTGAAGACTTCAAGAGCCTACAAGTCAAAGATGACCCTCAAACTCTAATGGAGAACAAAATGGTCAAGAAGGGGTTGTTATAAAGAGGCTTGAAGAATCAAGAAAAATGAAATCCAGTTATTAGAAGGGACTCACCCAGAGAATTTGCTTACAAAGAGAGATAACAACTATTGAGTTGAAAAATGGAAAGACGTTAAAGTACCTATCAGAGTACTATGGCCCAGAGTTCTTCTTCGAAGGAGAAGCAGAAGAACTCACTAAGGAGGAACAAGTGTTCTCCTTGAGGCCTACGTCAGAGAGTCGTATAGACTCATCAATGGGAAGTAGGTTTCAGGTTGGGATAACAGCTCTGTGTCCAGTTCCCAAGACAGAGTTCCCTTCCATCTTGACATTTAATCTACTGAAACCTGTTCCCTGGCCTGTGCTTATCCGATATCTCTGAAGCTGATCAAGAGAGTATTTCTGCCAAGAATAAGGGGGACCTCAATAAGCTTAAAGGTTTTGGCTGCATTGGTTCAGGGGGAGTTGTTGGACCAAAAGAACCAATGAGCCTGATCAGAAAAACCTTTAAGTCCCACGGACATTACAACAACTGAAGTAGTCTGCAACAGCTGAAGACATCAACTGATAACAAGGTCTGAAGACAAAGTCTGAAGTGAAAGAGCTGAAGACAAAGTCTGAAGTGAAAGAGCTGAAGACAAAGTCTGAAGTGAAAGAGCTGAAGACAAAGTCTGAAGTGAAAGAGCTGAAGACAATGTCTGAAGTGAAAGAGCTGAAGACAAAGTCTGAAGTGAAAGAGCTGAAGACAGTCTGAAGACAAGTTTCAGATGTTGTCACAACAGCTGAAGAAGACCTCTTCAGTAGTTGTGATGGTTTCTTTGTAGTTTTTATGTTTTATGTAATCAGTACTTGTAGTTTTCAGTAGTTTTAGTTTCATCTTGTACTTAGCACTCTGAGATGTTCTCAGTTGTTGTGAACATTTCAGTAGTTGCTTACTTTCAGTTGTTTGTAATAATTCTGTTAGATGTCACTATCAAGTGACATCAGCAGACGTCACATTCCTTTATATAAGGAAGTGACCTAATTGTAAGATGTGACGAGCAGCTATAGCAAATAGAAAAGCTTAGCAGCACCGCCACACCGAAGCATTGTGCATGAATGATATTATCCATTTTTGAAGAAAACCCTTTTCTCTATAACCGTGTACTGTTCCATTGAATATCTATTGTGTTCTTGCAATATTTGTCTAATTCTTGTTCTAATTCCGCTGCGATTCAATTCTATTGATCAAACTTAGATCGCTGATCCTGACACAGACAAACAAGCGATGATGAGATTAGTGAGTAACAGACAAAAAGCGATTGATGAGATTAGTGAGATTCTCCTTTGTGTCCAACAAAGGAGTTGAATTCCTTTTCAGCTTGAGCAGCTTTATCCTTTGACCATTCCTCATTACTATCATAGAATTTCACACATGCATCATATAAGCCTTTGCACTTTTATACTCACCAAATTTGTTGTAGTTCTCTGCGATAGGCATAAGGTCAGAGCCCCGAATGCCTTTTGATCTCCGGTCAATCAGCTTGATGTCTCTCTCAGATTATTTTGT
>CM046433.1:21058118-21228118 GCA_025506505.1 Flaveria sonorensis
ATTGTATGAATTCTTGTTTCAATTGATTGGTGCGCTGTATGCAAAACTAATTAAAAAATTTAGTTAATATATAATAATAATAAAAAAATAGAAAATAGATAATAAAAATTAAAATTATAAATTTTAAATGTTTTGTAATCTCTTGTGATCTTACAAATTCTCGGATTCATCTGCAGTCACTATGGGAAGTTTGAAGTTTGATCCTAGATCAAACGTAGTGGTGTACCTAAACGATAGAGATCCAAAGTCTACCGGCTATAGAGATGCCATTGATTGGCTGAAGAGATCTCACATCTACTATGCCATTTCTCACTCTCTATTATAGATGAGAAACAAATCAGTGAGTTCTGTTGAACGGTTGAGTATGACGCCAAGCAAAAGGATTATCAAAGCGTCGATTCAGGGAGAGCTATTTGAGATATCGGCCGAGACAGTGGCTAATGCCTTGCGTCCGGAGGATGACATGGGGGAGAGTGTAAAGATGACGGATTCAGAGGTGATTAGAGCATTAAGGATATTGCTTATGAGGAACCGACTTTGAGAAGCTGAAGGAGATCAAGAAGTCGTTTCTCTCGAAGGAGTGGAGGTTCATGGCTCATGTCTTCATTGGCTTTTTGTATCATAGGAAGGGAGGATTAGATGGACTAAATCTGCGATGGTCCCCAGATATGATTATGTTTTGTAAAGGTGAGAAGGCAAACATAGCTCAGATCATTTATGACTACTTGTTAGAGAACATCATGGCTCTAAAGAAGGATAAGTGGCTGCTCTATCCAAGATTTATTCAGATCATTCTAGATTACCTAAAGCCAAACTTACCTAAGCTCGGAGATGAACTGAGATTGACTCGATTAACCCGAGGATCTTTGCTGACTGTGCTGCTTCCAGGCATGATTTTTCAGGAAAGATCACATATGTGCTGGAGATCATGTATACAGAAGAAAGGTGGATCTATATCAAGACTTTGATCCTTCTGGAGGAAGAAAAAGCATCAGAGACTGGAGGAAATATGGAGGAGATTAGAAACAGAAAGAAGTACACGAAGAAGACTGATATGAACTTCAAAGAGCAACTGGATGAGATAGAGGAGGAGTTGAGGAAGAGAGGAAGAAGAAAGGTGCAGAGAAATCATCCTCTCATGCTAGAACTAATTATCCTTCACGGGAAAAGAGGAGTAAAGTAAGAGAAGCAGCCAGTCATTACTGAGACTAGGCCTGCAGGAGAAGCTAAGAGGCCAAGGAGGATGTTAGATCAGAGCTTGATGAGCATGTTATAGGAATGTCAATACATCCTTATCAAATAAGCTAAGCATGATAAAGACCAAGTGAATAACTCAGAGGAGAGGGAGAAACTAAGGGATTTAGAGATGATGAGATGAGAAGGTTATATTGAACCATCTGATCAGGAGGTTGTTAGAACAAGTGAGTGACTTGAGGAGGAGTGCTTGTGTAGTTGATGTACCAAGTGTTAAGGAGATTCAGGAATAACTAAATATCCAAGTTTCCTTTTATTATAAGACATCAGGAGCAGGAGTTAGTGGTATAGGAGGATCAGGAGCTGGAGAGGTAGTGGTGTTGGAATAGCAGGAGCTGGTGGAAGTGGGTGTAAGTGGTGATGAAGCTGATGGTGGAGTTGAAGCTGGTGGTGGTTTTAAAGCTGGTGGAGGTGTTGCTGGGGTAGTGGTGAAGGAGTCGGTGGTAAGAAAATGTTGATCAAGTGTTTGAAGCTAGGTTTATTGATATGGGTTTGATTTAGATACTGATCTTATAGGCAACGAGGTGATAAGGGATGAGAGACAAGTAGGAGAGAAAGGGCATGCTGAGCTAAATTAGATTGATAAGGAGCAAGAGGTGAGGAGCAGTTAGTGGACTATGATTCTGAGCCAAAGTTTTCTATGGTTGATAGATGCCAATTACTTATGTGGCTCAGAGGAGTTCAATTGAAGGTGATATGGTTGAGATGGGTAGAGTGAATTGGTTCTATAGGGGAGGAAGAACCAGAGAAATTACACCTCTCTTCCAAAACATTCAAGGCTTAGGGATGAGGGAAATTTGGAAATTCAAGATCAAACAGAAATCAGCCACTCTCAACTCATATTTGACAAGATTTGCAACTTTGTGCAAGCCGGGATGACATGGGAATAAACTTTATCACCGAGGTTGATTCTTAGTTAAGTCAAAACAATCACCGTCTACTTCGTTTAAGGGCACCGGGCCTACCAACATATCCCAACACAATGCCTCTGACCTCCTTAAAACACTATTCAAGCTTCCTAGATCCTACACCAAAGATAAAACAAGATTATATACACAACAACTTAAAAAGCAACAATAGAAAAAATATAAACGGTCAAAGTCTATTCTCCCCCGAAATTTTTTATTAAAGTGTAACAAAAGAAATTTTCTTTTAAACAGGGATACACTTTGGGGAAGTGCGGGTTTTAAAGCGTCTCAACACATGAATTATAATAATTTTTTATTTTTTAAAATATTAAATTAGATACAAATCATATGTAAAATATTTATAGATCACCGCCAGAAATTGCACTTAAAAAGATATTAGACCCAACATGTTAATCAATTCATAAAAACAAGGTTTATCAAAAGTTTTTGTGAAAAGATCGGCCTTTTGACTTTTGGTGTCAATGGGTATAATATTAATAAAACCCTTTTCTTGTGCATCTCAGATTGTATGAATTCTTGTTTTAATTTGCTTGGTGCGAGTATGATGAATTGGATTTTTGGCAATTCCAACGGCCGCTTCATTATCGCAGAAAAGCGGTGTGTGACGAAAATTTATCCCGTAATCCATCATTTGATGTTGAATCCACCGCACTTGACAGCAACAACTTGAAGCAGCAATATACTCAGCCTTGCCTGTGGATAGAGAAACTGTTGTCTGCTTCTTACTTAGCCATGAAACCAGGCATTCCCCAAGATATTAACATCCGCCGGTTACAGACTTTCTATCAAGCTTACAATCTCCATGGTCGCTATCAAAGTACGCATTAAGATCAAAATTTCCTCCCTTTGGATACCAAAGACCCAAACGAGGGAGCCCTTCAAGTAGCAAAAGATACGTTTAACAGCTTTTTCATGAGATTCCTTTGGATTGGCTTGATATCAAGCGCAGTAAGTAACAGATATCAAATGTAATATCTGGATGACTCGTGGTGAGATACATTAGGGATCTGATCATAGAATGATAACGGTGAGCATCAACAGGTTTGTGTAGGAAATGGAGTAAGCTCGGGAGAAGCATCATTCATGTTGTACTTCGATAGGATTTCCAGAATGTATATCTCTTAATGAATGAGAATTCCATCTGGCTTTTGTTCGACCTGTAATCCTAAGAAGAAGCACATCTCCCCATCATGCTCATTTCAAAGTGCTCTTTCATCACTTCTTCAAACTCTTACACAACTTCTCATTCATAGAGCCGAAGATGATGTCATCGACATATACTTGAACAATAAGCACATCTCCATTAACCTCCTCCTTAAAAAAATTCATGTCTATAGTTCCACGAGTTAAGCCTTTTCTGAGGAGATACCGTGTTAGGGTTTCGTACTAGATTCTAGGAGCATGATGTAATCCATACAAGGATTTATCCAGTTTGTGAACTTTTTCAAGAAAATCTGGATCTTTGAAACCTGGTGGTTGATAGACATAGATCTCTTTGTCAATAGCTCCATACATGAATGCACACTTGACGTCTATCTGGAAGACTTTAAAGTTTTTGTGAGCAACATGAGCTAGGAAAATCTGAATGGCTTCAATCCGGGCCACAGGGGCAAAGACCTTTGTATAATCAATCCCCTCCTCTTGAGCAAATCCTTGAATAACCAACCTTGATTTGTTTCTAATCACAACTCAATGATCATCTGGTTTGTTCTTGAATACGCACTTTGTACCAATTGGATACTTATTTGGAGGAAGATCAACTAATTGCCACACTTTCAATTTTCTGAATTGTTGAAGCTCTAATTGCATTGACTCCACCCAGCTTGGGTCTTGAAGAGCCATGGCCACATTTTTAGGACAATTTGAGATAGAAAGCAAGGAAAGAGACATTCATTGATTAGCATTGATTGGCTTTGAGTCTTGACACCTTCAAATATTGAACCAATGACATAATAATGTGGGTGATATTTTAAAGTTTTAAACTTAGTGTTGAGGGTTAAGGAATTAGATGAAGTGGGTTGTGGGGAAGACGGTTATGAGGTGGATGATGTAAGGTGGATGGTTGATTGAAAATAAGACTTTGTGGAATTTATTATGGTGTTGAAGGGATTTGGTTTTCTGGTTTAGGTTGATGTTGAGGTGGGAGATCTGGTTGAAAATAAGGTTGTAGTTTAGGTTGAGGTTGAGGTAGTGGTTAAGGTTGTGGTTGAACAAGAATGAACAGGTGACCACTTGATGAAGAAATGTCATCATCATGGAAGGATGGCAGATTGAATGAATTAAAAACGATTTTTGAATCATAGAACCAATCTGGATCAGAACCGATGTTGGAAACATTGGACTCTTGCCAATCAACATAGAAAGATTCTTGCACTATTCGTGTCCGTTTGTTGTATACTGTGTAAGCCTTTTAAGTTGAAGACTATCCGACAAAGTAACATTCATCTAACACTTCTCCAAACTTGGAATTTTGAGCTTGAGTATTTAACAACGTGCAAGAGAAACCGAAAGGATGAAAAAAGTCAATCAACGATTTTTGCTTGTGAAACAGTTCATATGGAGTCTTCATCTTTTCCTTCACAATCAGAACTCTATTTGGAACGTAGGAAGCACAGTTGACTGATTTTGCCCAGAAAATAATAGGAAGTTTAGATTCTATGAGCATAGTCCATGCCGCTTCAATAAGAGTGCGATTCTTTCTTTCTGCAATACCATTCTGCTGAGGTGTTCGGGCAGCGCTGAATTGTTTGAGAATCCCTTTGCTTGCATAGAATGAATCAAAAATCTGATTTCTAAATTCTATTCCGTTGTCGCTTCTGATCGCCAAAACATTCTTGTTGCTGATATTCTTAATGGTTAAAATCAGCTTCTGCAACGCCTCTACTGTCTCCCCTTTATGTGCTAGGAACCGAACCCAAGAATATCTAGAATAATCATCTATAACAACAAGACAATACAATGAAATAACTCAAGAGGATTAGAAATAGAATTTTCTTGTTTAGTCTTGTGTGATTTCTTGTGCTATTTACCTTTAGCACAAGATATACACTTTTTGATTACAGAAAAATCCTTTGTTGGAAACCTATGACAAGATTATTATTAACCAACTTGTTAATAATTTTAAAATTCACATGACTTAAGCGTTTATGCCTGAGAAATGACTCAGAGGGAGAAGCTTTGACAAGAGACAGGTCATGGTGGAGGTTGATTCATTGTAGTTCATATCAAGCAAATACGTGTCATTTTTCTTGGAGCTCGTATGGTAACCAAATCATCTGAAACTAAAAAATCTGGCTTACGAAACAAACATCCGTTAGATTTAAAAAGTATGGGAATATTCTTGTCACAAATTCAGGTACACGTTTACCTTTTCCAAGGTTAAAGAACCATTGGATACCTCACCTTGACCTATCATTTTACCTCTCTTTTTATCACCCACAAAAGCAACATATCCTCCATTGGTTATCCGATAGTGGTAAGAAGGTCCTCCAATCTGGTCGTATGCCTGGAACATCCACTATCTACTTGCCAAGTGCTGTTGATAGTCCTTCTCGAAAGTTCCTGGAAAATGAATTAAAGAAAATCATTTAGACACGAGGACCCAAACCTTAACTGGTTCTGGGAGAAAATGAATTTGTACAAAAGAAACTATCAACAAAATGTTTTATTCTATTTCCTAAAGAACGATTATCTACATTTCTATTTAAAACCTCTGGGCAATCAATGTGAACATCTTTTCTACAGTTGAAACAACAAGATTTTAGGCCTTTTCTTTTATCTTTTTCAATTGGAATATTATCCATAAAAATCTCTTCCTCACATTCAGACATAAGAGAATCACTATCATTGTAAGTGACAGGCATTCCCGGTGATTTGTTTTCTGAGTCAAAATCTGTCATGATTTGTGGATTCTCTTATCTCTGAAATTTTACAATTATGTGAGGATGTTGTTTCACTTGGAGTAGTGATCCGAATGGGAGTGAAAGTGGCGATGGGAAGAGAAATGAATTTTCAAAACAGTTTGATTTTGATGAATGTTTATCGCCTTTACTGAGAACACCAACCTTTTCATTAATGTTTAAAACATCAACTTCATTTGATTCAAACCATTGTGGAATGAGAACAACTGGAATGCAAACTATCCAAACTACAATCTATGCTAGTAGAACTATTGTCAACAAAGGACTTTTTGGAATCTGAAGAACTAGAACTACTACTTCCAAGACCTCTACTTTCTCCATAATCATAATCTTCCCAAACCTCTTTATGATTCACCCCTTCTAAACCCGCAAACAGTCAGTTAGTATCCTTTTTAATTAAATCATTTGTAGGATGAGGTGTAGGCATTGGAGAATAGAAAAAGGAGCTAGGCGGTGGGTAAACATGAGTGGTTTCACCACAACCCAACCCTGTCTTAATTCTAGCTCCCCTTTGTTTGATATAGAGTTCCTCTAGCTTCATTCCAGAAATAGTCCATTTATCAAGTTTGTTTTAAGTTTAGTGGTCTCGAATTTAGCTAAAGTTACCCTTTCTGTCAAAGCATTTATTTCCACTTTTCTCTTAAAGAGTGTTCTTTTTAAATGATCATTTTCTTTTAAAGCTTTATTTAATTTTACAAAAAAATTTGCTTTATTTTTTTAAGTTCCTCATTTACCCTTCTTAGTTCCCTTTCATGTTCTTTTAATATATTGTTTACTTTATAAATCCAAAACAAACAAATTTTGCAAGCAGATGAACACATGTCATGAACTACCTTGTATGGAATCTCCATCACCTTCTTCACTGCAGCTAGAGCGTTCTCACAGTTCCAGACCCCTGATTCCACTTTCAACTCCTCTTCCCTCATAACTTTTCCATCCTTAACTTTTTCTTTCTTTTCACAGTCATCCACCATACTGACCATCACCACACTATCCTTCTCCTCCTTCTTACAAGCATTTTTTAAACTATCTTTCATTTCACACTCCTTCTTTCTTCCTGCTTCACTCTTCATTACCTTCGCAATCTCACCTACCAGGGCGTGATTGATTTCTTCTTTAGTCTCAGCTAACTCAGCACTCCAGTCAAAGTTAGTTAGCAGAGCTATTTCCTTCTTCTTCTTATTCTCTTCCTTATCATCAATCGGAATGACCCAGTTAACTCCCATTCTAGGTTCAGTGATAATGGGAGATGGACATTCTCTTTTAAAATGCCCAAGCTGTTGTAGTTGAAGCACCTGAGCTTTGATTTGTCAAATCCAACCTTTTCATTCTGGTTTCCAAAATTCTTCCTCCCTGTTCTCCATGAATCTTCTTGCTCGTAGAGTGATCATAACCATCTGCCACTGAAGATCAGCTTCCTCCAGATCATCAGGATCCACATGATACATATCTTCCACAGTTATTCCTCTTCCTATTAGTTCACCAGCCACCAATGCTTCATAGCTATGCACGAAGAGACCAAATAAAGTCATACTCTCCGATGGAACCTGTGGAAGATTTGGAGATTTTAATGTGGATACACTGCTTGTAGTCTTGTCGGAAGTGCTAGTCATACCACCATAAGATAACACATGCTTTGATTAGTCTGAGCTAGATGAAATAATAGCAGCATTCTATGAATAATCCTGAGATGGAAGCATTGCTTGATTGTATTCTCTTCGTTTCAGGTCTAACTCGAAGGACTTCAACTTGTCGATTATGTCCATAAGTTTGTAATCCAGAAATCCCCTTTCTTGCCTCAACATCCTTACTTGCAAACTCCATGTGGTGGTTGAGAATCTAGCAGTTTCATGGCATGTTCATTGTTTGACAGCTTCTCATCATACTTCTTTAGTGTGCTAGTAACAGACTGTTGGACCAAAAGAACCAATGAGCCTGATCAGAAAAACCTTTAAGTCCCACGGACATTACAACAACTGAAGTAGTGTGCAACAGCTGAAGACATCAACTGATAACAAGGTCTGAAGACAAAGTCTGAAGTGAAAGAGCTGAAGACAAAGTCTGAAGTGAAAGAGCTGAAGACAAAGTCTGAAGTGAAAGAGCTGAAGACAAAGTCTGAAGTGAAAGAGCTGAAGACAAAGTCTGAAGTGAAAGAGCTGAAGACAAAGTCTGAAGTGAAAGAGCTGAAGACAGTCTGAAGACAAAGTTTCAGATGTTGTCACAACAGCTGAAGAAGACCTCTTCAGTAGTTGTGATGGTTTCCTTTCAGTAGTTTTATGTTTATTGTAATCAGTACTTGTAGTTTCAGTAGTTTTAGTTTCATCTTGTACTTAGCACTCTGAGATGTTCTCAGTTGTTGTGAACATTCTCAGTAGTTTGCTTACTTTCAGTTGTTTGTAATAATTCTGTTAGATGTCACTATCAAGTGACATCAGCAGACGTCACATTCCTTTATATAAGGAATGTTGACCTAATTGTAAGATGTGACGAGCAGCTATAGCAAACTTAGAAAAGCTTAGCAGCCGCCACACCGAAGCATTGTGCATGAATGATATTATCCATTTTGAAGAAAACCCTCTTTCTCTATAACCGTGTACTGTTCCATTGAATATCTATTGTGTTCTTGCAATATTTGTCTAATTCTTGTTCTAATTCCGCTGCGATTCAACTCTAATTGATCAAACTTAGATCGCTGATCCTGACAAATGGTATCAGAGCAGGTTAATCATTGATCGGTTTAACAATTGATCATTGAAACTGCTATTTCGATATCTAAAGTTTGATCGAATTAGCATATTTGCAAGAATTGGTTATAGAGATTGGTCTTCTGCTGCTTCTGGTTAGTCAATTTGAGTTTCTTCTTGGTTCATATTGAGTTTGTTGTGTTTTTGTGCTAAATCTTTTGAAACTTGATTGAATTGGTTTGAATCTGAGAATGACTACTCCTTCTAATGACCCTCACAATACTGGCTCCTCAACCAAGCCTCCGATGCTGGTTAGGAGTGAGTATAACATATGGCAACGAAGAATGCTCCATCACCTGTCTGTTAACAGTTCAGGTTGTTGGACATCTGTGGTTCACGGTCCACACAAGCCTATGGTGAACAATCCGGAGACCAACCAAATGGTTCCGAAGAAGAAGGAGCAATACTCAGATGAAGATCGTAAACTGTTTGAGATTGATGCTAAAGCCCATGGAATTCTGGCCATGGCACTGCCTAATGAAATCTATTCTGGGCTTATGCATCATGAAACTGCTCATGACCTCTGGAATGCTTTGAAGGAACAATTCGGAGGAACTGATGAGGTCTTAGCAAACAACAGAGAAATCCTCGCCCAACAATATGAGACATTCTCTCATAGGAAGGGTGAGACACTGACTCAACAGTTTGAGCGTTTCTCCTGCTTGATCTCTGAGCTGAAAATGGTCAAGCATGAGTATACTAACAGCCAGATGAACAACAGATTCCTCAGATCACTGCCTGAGAGATGGGACACATACACCATTGTCCTACGCTCCAGTGCAAATCTGGATAGCCTATCTCTCACCCAACTCCATGGGAAACTGCTTACATTTGAAAGAGAGATAGAGCAGAAAAGGAAACTGGCATCATCAGGAAAGCTCACTGATGACTTTGTACCAGGGAACACTGCCTTGGTCGGTCATGAGTCAGAATATGCTGGATCAGAAAGCCATTATGATGAGCATATAGATTTCTCTTCAAACAGTTCTGATCATGCATTTGTTGGTGTTGACAGTCATTCTGGGTGTAATAGTGATAATTTATGCTTTATCATGGATGATTTGATGGGTATTGCTGATGATGATTTAGAAGAGATGGATATTTTGAGCCAAATGGCCTTGATCAATATCAGATCTCAAAAGTTCTACAAGAGAACTGGTAGGAAATTTCCAGGACTCTCTGGCAAAACCAAAGTTGGTTTTGACAAGAGTAAGTTGAGGTGTCACAAATGCCACAGGCTTGGGCACTTTGCAAGAGAGTGTAGATCAACTGGATCTAACTCCTCTGCACCCTTTGTGACCTTTCCAAGCAATAGTTCACAAAACAAAGGGCAACATCCTGCTAGTTCTGGTCATCACTCACAACCTCAATCTCCTGCATATTTTGTCCCTCAGGGTCCAATGCCATATCCTTATCCCTGCTATTACATGCCACAGCCAAATCCAGTTCAAGTTCCTATAGCACAACAACCTCAAGCCCTACCTGAGCCTCAACCATCTCCATCACAATCTCAACCTCATCACAGCTTCTTCACACCAGGAGTTGTTGACTGGAGCAGCTCACCAGATGATCTTTCTGGTTTCAATGAGCAATTATTTGCTGGTGCTGGTCAACATGGTGGTGAACATCCTTTTGGGAATCTTGCTCTCATGGCCCTGGAGTCTACTGAGGGTTCCTGCTCCGATGCATCATCTTCACAGGTAACCCAGGTATCTTCTGAGGCTAAAGCCAAGTTATGTTCTGAATCATGCATAGCTGCCTTTGTCTCTATTAGAGAGGCAAATGTAGCTTTAATCAATCAAAATCTTGAGCTTGAGAAAACTATTTCCAAAAGAAAAGCTGAGTATGAGTCTGTTCTTAATGACAAAGATGATGAGATTTACAAGCTTAAATGTCAACTTAATGATGAAAAGGCTAAGGTAGAGGTCATACTTGAGAACCACAGAAGTCTCAAAGAGACACTTGCAGATACCCAAGTTGAGTGTGACCGCTGGGTAACATCCTGCAAGGGATTTGAAATGCTTCTCAGCAAGCAAACAGCTTCAAATGTGAAGTTTGGAATAGGTTACAATCATACTGCACCACCTACTGATTTTACTTCAAAATCAATAGTAAAATCTGAAGGTGAAAGTAATTTCCAAACCACATCATCATGTGATTCATCCTCAAATGATAATACAAAATTGTCAAAATTAGAGGATGAAGTCAGTGTTAAGATCTCAGCAAATCAATTGCCTGATGGTTTAAATGCTGATAAACACATGAAGCTGAGCAATTCAGATGTTGTCCCTCAAAGTACTCCAAGTACTGAAGGGCAAGTCACAACATCTGAAAAGCATTTCAAATCTGCTGAAATAAAAGGATTAACAACTGCTGAGGAATCTATCATACGGTCTTTCAGGACGGATAGAGAACAGCTGAAGAACAAGTCTTCAGTTGTTACCGATCCTTCAGTACTTAACACAAGTACTGAAAGGAGGAAAGTACTGAAGATCACACCTTCAGTAGTTTCCACTTCAGCAGTTGATCAATCCAAGATGAAGAATAAGCCATGTGAAATATGTGGTAAATTCAATCATCTATCTGATGAATGCTGGTACAAAAAGGGTTCCAAACTCAACAGAGATAAGCTCATTAAAGAAGAGATTAATAAAATGAAAAATGAGTTTGAGACCAAGTTTGTACCACAGTCATCTCAAACTGATAAACCCAAGGCCTCGCCAACATCCAAAAAGAAGGATGGGGTTTATCAGAAAACAGCTGATAGTGTTCCTCATGATAAACATCAGACTAAGTCTGTGAATTTCAAGAAGGAGGAAATGGTGGGTCACAGGAACTCATCAAAAACAAGTACTGATGTGTCAAATGAGCTGAAGGCTTTAGCAACAAATCAGACACAACTTGTTATGATGGTTCAGCATTTGTTGGGGAGAGTTAACCAACTAGATGCACCTGTGATCAAACCACTGAAAAGGAAATCCAAGCCCAAATCTAAGAAATCCATTTCAGCACCATCTCCACCTTCATCAGCTGTTAATCATGAGAAACAAGTTATGGTTAAATCTGTTGATGAAAACAGACCCAAAACCAAAAAGGTTTGGGTCTCTAAAGCTAACTAGTTTCTTATGATAAATGCAGGGTTCTTCAGCATGCCAAAGAAGCATCTGGTATGTAGACAGTGGAGGATCTATGCATATGACTGGGAGCAGTTCTCTTCTTAATGACTACTCTCAAGGAAAGAAGGGATTTGTCTCATTTGGAAATGATGCTAAAGGTTACATCATCGGGAAAGGATTTGTGTCAAATGGAGAAATCAGATTTGATGATGTTAACCATGTGGAGAATCTCAAGTATAATCTACTGAGTGTCAGTCAGATGTGTGATAAAGGGCATGTTGCACTTTTCACAAGCCAGAACTGCCGGATTCTGTCTTCCAAAGTTCTGAGGCTGATTGACAAGGTATTGGATGAACATACTCTCCTGAAGGCCAACAGGATAGGAAGAGTATATGCCTTGGATTTGTCAAAGAAGATTGATATAAAAGGTCATCCTTGCCTGTTCTCCAAGGCCTCTCCTCAGGAATCTAAACTGTGGCATAGAAGGCTGGGTCATGTTAATCTCAAAAACATGAATCAGCTGATCCACAATAGTTTAGTGAGAGGTCTACCAATAAAGGAGTTCCACTGTGATGAAACCTGCACTGCTTGTTTAAAAGGAAAACAACACAAAGTTTCATTCCCTCCTATAGAAGAACCAAAGTCCACTGCCTGCTTGCAATTACTGCACATGGATCTCTTTGGTCCTGTGAGAGTAATGAGCATGGCAAAGAAGAAATACTGTCTGGTAATTGTGGATGATTACTCCAGATTTGTATGGACCTTCTTCTTGCATTCAAAGGATGAGGCTGCTCAGACAATTATTAACTTTGTGTTGTATGTTGAGAAGCAGTATTCCCTATCAGTCAAGTGTATAAGAAGTGATAATGGAACTGAATTTAGAAACCATACACTTGATGATTTCTACCTTTCAAAAGGAATCAAGAGGCAGTATAGCATCCCAAGGACTCCAGAACAAAATGGAGTAGTGGAGAGAAAGAACAGGACCCTAATTGAAGCTGCAAGGTCCATGTTGGCTGACTCTGGTTTGCCACTGACCTTTTGGGCTGAAGCTGTCAACACAGCATGCTATGTGCAAAATAGAGCTTTAGTGAATCAGAGGTTGATGAAGACTCCTTATGAAGTTCTACATCATTTGGCTCCTCTAATTTCATTCTTCAGAGCATTTGGGTGTCCTTGTTACATTCTCAACACAAAGGATCAACTCCAAAAGTTTGATTCTAAGGTGGATGCAGGGTATTTTGTTGGGTATTCATCCACTTGCAAGGCTTACAGAGTATTCAACTGCAGAACAAAGATGGTTGAAGAAACCTTGCATGTGAAGTTCAATGAATCCCCTAAGGACAAAATTCCACAAAACCCTGTGGAGTTGTTTGATCTGGACATACTGCAATATGTTCCTTATCAGCCTCCAGCTGTTGCAGATCATGTGAATTCATCACCTTCTGCAGCTAGTCATCCATCTGGTGGTACTGATGTTGATGATGATCCCAGTACTCACTATTCAAGTTTGTGATCAACTGCCTGAGTCTACTAAACTTGATGTTCCTGTAGCTTCAGTAGCACCATCCACAACAAATGCTGATGAGATTTTGAATCCTCTAATTCATTTGACTTGCCATCTAATACTTGGTTTCAAGAATCTGGATCAACATCTGTTGCTGCTGAGCGTGCTACAAACACTTGCACAGATCTCATAGTGTACCAAGAGCTGAAGAATCACCCAATGTCTCAAATCATTGGTGATATCAATGCTGGTGTCTCAACTAGAAGTCAATTGTCCAACTTCTGCTTCTATGCTCTCTTCATCAGTCAGCAAGAGCCAAAGAACTATCATATTGCATTAAGAGACAATGGATGGGTTGATGCCATGCAGCTTGAGCTTCTTCAGTTCAAAAAGCAGCAAGTGTGGGAACTGGTTCCTCTACCCCCAGGTAAGTGTGCAATAGGCACTAAATGGGTGTTTAGGAATAAAACAGATGAACATGGGCAAATTGTCAAGAACAAGGCCAGACTGGTTGTCCAGGGGTTTTCACAAGAAGAAGGTATCGATTATGATGAAACCTTTGCCCCTGTAGCCAGACTGGAGGCAATTAGATTGTTCTTAGCCTATGCTGCATTCCACAATCTTAAAGTTTTTCAAATGGATGTCAAAAGTGCATTTTTATATGGTAAAATAAAAGAAGAGGTTTATGTGTGTCAACCACCAGGTTTTGAGGATAATAAACATCCTGATTGGGTGTATAAACTTGATAAGGCTCTTTATGGGTTGAAACAAGCTCCTAGAGCCTGGTATGAAACACTGTCAAATTTTCTTCTTCAGAATAATTTCACTAGAGGCTCCATAGATAAAACTTTGTTCATTAAGAAAGTGGGTCAGCATAAGCTCCTTGTTCAAATTTATGTTGATGATATTATTTTTGCATCCTCTGATCCACAGTTGTGTGATGCATTTACAAAGTTGATGCAACAAAAATTCGAAATGAGTGCCATGGGAGAATTACAGTTCTTTCTAGGTTTGCAAATCAAACAAAAGGCTGATGGAACTTTCATTCATCAGTCAAAATACACAAAGAGTCTTTTGGAAAAGTTTGATTTACAAAACTGTAAGCCCTGTTCTACTCCTATGTGCAGCACCACACAACTGGATGCAGATCAGAAAGGTAAAGCTGTTGATGAAACACTTTACAGATGTATGATTGGGTCCTTGATGTACTTAACAGCTTCTAGACCAGATATTATGTTTGCAACTTGTGTTTGTGCTAGATTTCAGGCTGCTCCTAAAGAGTCTCATTTGATTGCAGTCAAGAGGATCTTTAGATATCTGCAAGGTACTCAATCTCTAGGTCTTTGGTATTCCACTGGGCACTCTTGCAAATTAGTTGCTTTTTCTGATAGTGACTATGCAGGGTGTAAAGTAACTAGAAAATCAACTTCTGGTGGATGTCAATTCCTAGGCAACTGTTTGGTTTCTTGGCAGAGTAAGAAACAAACATCTGTTGCTACATCCACTGCTGAAGCCGAGTACATTGCTGCTGCAAGTTGTACATCTCAGGTACTCTGGCTTCAGAATCAATTATTGGATTATGGCATTACAGAGACTAAGACTCCATTACTAATGGACAGTGCTTCAGCTCTTTGTATTGTCAAGAATCCAGTCCAGCACTCTAGGACCAAACATATTGAGATCAGACACCATTTTATTAGGGATTGTTTTGAAAAAGGTCTGATTGATCCAAAGTTTGTTCCTAGTGCTGATGAGCTTGCAGACATATTTACTAAGCCTTTGGACAGTTCAACTTTCCAAAACCTAGTGTTAAGGCTTGGTATGCTGCAGCTAGAATAAGTGACAACTACTGATGATCTCAGTCAACAAGTACTGATGAGCATTCGTATACTATTGTCACAAATAAGTACTGATAAGTTCTTTTATCCTCAGTAGTTTTCATAACTACTGAAGACTAAATTACTTAAAAGTACTGAAGTACTCTATCTGTTGAAAAGAACTGATGTGGTTACAACTACTGATGTAGTTACAACTACTGATGTCAATATAACATATAAGTACTGATGACCAATGAAACATCTGAAAATCAGACAAAAGTCTGCTAAGTGTTGAGGTCAGAATGAAACAGCTGATGAGCTAAGAATTGACGACAACAGCTGATGAGAAACTTTTCTCTTCAGTCGTTTCTACAACTGCTGTTTCACTTCATACAACTGAAGCCAAAACCATGTCTTCAGTAGTTTCACAACTACTGATGACTAATACCAAGTCTTCAGTTGTTACAACTTCTGAAAGTTAAAACCAGGTCTTCAGTTGTTTTCAAACAACTGATGACAGCACCAACACTTTCAGTCGTTTTATATCAGCCTTTTCTAACCCTATAAATACCTAAACCTAATTTCAAACGTTTCATTAGCCGTTTCATATCCTTACTCTCTCAACAATGGCGACCATGAAACTCAAACCCAGACACAACTGTGTTGCCTACCTCTCGAAATCGGCCTTTTGGAACAAATTTGATAATGCCATCGATCTTATGGTAGATTCCCAGTACCGAACCGCTTTTCTTCTGAATCCTACCATATACCCCGATTCCCTAAGCCAATTCTGGACCAACGTCTCTGTGCAAACTGGTGAGAATGATCGCCAAATCACTCTCAGTCGTTGGTTAACCAAAAACAGGTGGTCATCACTCCCGACATCATTCGACAAACCCTAAATCTACATGATGCCACCTGTGTCACAGAATACCCGAAAGGCACAACCGATATGACTTTCATCAATAACGGGTATGAAGGAGACTTAAGTGCTACCACCATTCTGAAGAAGCACTACCATGATGCTGAACGTCTTATATTCCACATGGTGAATGTCTGCCTTGCACCAAAAACCTCCTCATGGGATCAGATGTCCTCCCGATGGCAACAGGTATTATACTCTATCTTTGAACGACAAAATCTAAATTTTTCTGAGATAGTTTTTATGGAACTAAAGGATCTGGCTTTGAAACCTGTGGCAAACAGATAGATATTATATCCCAGGTTTCTCATGGCCATAATTTTAAATCAGCTAAAATCAGACGGCCTTGTTGGCCTTGGAGTCCCTGTTCCAGCTGTATTGCCTGAAGTATACTCCAGGCACAACTCTGACCCTACAATGAAAGGGGCTGCCCGGCTGCTAAAACCCAACAGCGGGAACCCACAGCCTCCACTTCCAGATCCAAAGTCCCCACCAAACCCAACACCAAAAAGCCCAAAAAGGCTACTCAGGGAGATGAGTCCCCTGAGGATGCCCCTGTAACACCAATACAGGAAACACTTACTGGTTCTAACCCCCCAGTAGTGTCAAAGACTCCACCAGCCCTAGCCGCTCAGGTATCCTCTCAACAGGATCCTGATGCAACCATAATTGGGGATACCACAATTCTGGAACCTATCTCAATTGAGAAGGTTACCATTGAAGAGCACCAGTCACCCCGGGTGCAATCTGCTTCAAACCTATCTCCACATGCAACCGCCCCTCAAAGCCCAACCATTATAGTTGCACAAGTGCTGAGTCAGCTGCATTCCTCTCCTCCTCCCCAGACACCAATTACAATGGGGAGAACCACAACAGCTGAGGAAGAGGACCAAAATGCTGCTGATAACCCACAGCACAGGGGTTATAATGTTCAATCTCCCCGTGTAGAGGAGGAGGTTAGAACATCTGGTGAGGCTGCCACTTCTACTGATTCAGCATATGAACAGGATGCAGTTGGTAACATCTCTAAGACCTCACCAGAGGCAACTGCCGATGAAGGACTCAGTCCTGAGGCAGGAAGTCCCCAGAACCAAGAACAAGGGGCACATGCTACAACTGATCTACACTCAGGGCATGTACATCCTGATTCAATCAGGAGGTCAGGTGATTCAGCAAAGACTGATGATGACCTGGGCTTTTTCTTTGATGTCTTAGCCCATAACACAATCCTTGAGGCTGAGGTGAGCAGACTCAAAGAACTGCTTGCCAAAATGTCTCAGGATCAAAGTCCATCTGCCCCAATAAACCCACAGATGGCACCTTCATCTGAAGGTTCACCAAACACTCAGCCACTACACTCAACTGAGCCACCAGCCACTGCTTTTGGCACCACCTCTCAGGGACAGAACCCCTCTGAGCAGATGGTTGCTACTTTTCAACATTCCTTACCTCTCATCACTCCCATCATCAATGAGATTGTGCATAAAGCCATTGACGAGAGGATCTCCTCACATCTACAAACACTTGTTGATGATGCTGTGCAAAAGAAGCTTTCTGCCATTCAAACCCCTGAACCCAATGCACCCAAAAAGGGGGAGTCTAAGGCAGTGAAAGACAGAAAGAGAAAGAGAGTGGAAGATGAGAAACTACAAGAGAAAGAAAAGGAGTTAGAAAAGGAAAAACAGCTGATCACATACAAGAGAAAGAAAAGTGCTGAAACTCAAAAGCCTGATGAAGAGAAATCATTGGATGATCTGGTTAAAGAAGCTGATGAAGCTCACAGCAGATCAATGGACAAAATAATAGACCAACTCTTCAGACAGGGTTTTGATACAGCTACTTTAGACACTGAGATCAGAAGGCTGGAGATTAAAGAGATACAAGAGAGATGGGCCAGTTACAGTGTGATGGAAAGGGAGAGGTTGGAGATAATGATCAGGTTTATTGCAAAATACTTGGGAAGATCATTAATTGAGATTAAATCATGGACCAGAGACAGTATTCTGGCAATAACCACCAGAATCTGTGCTTCTGAAGCATTCAATAAAGGGTTGATTATCGAAGCCTTAGATGAAGCAGGTGCTGGGAAGAGATCTGATATGGCCAAGCTTTCCAAAGCCAAACTTACCACAAAAATGCTAGATCAGCCTTCCCAAACTCCCACTCAAAAACAACCAACCCCACAACTCTCCAAACCAATCCCTAAACCTAAACTTAAACCAACTCAACCTTCAAAACCAACTCCCTTACCCCAAAAACCACCTCAAACCACATCCAAGGATGCACCCAGAAGGAGGAGAAGGGTGTTGAGGATGGAAGAAGAAGAAGAAGAAGATGATGAAGAAGACAGTCTGCCAATCTCTGCTGTTCTAAAAATACCTGAGCCCAGAAGTCAACAAATGATCACACCAGACTTTCAGAGGCAAATGGTGAAAGTTAAGATTGAAGAAGAAGAACAGCAGAAACAGCACGATGAGCAACTTTTGAAGATGGTTGACAAAGAGTTTCCTCAGTCATCATCTATACAAGCCATGAAGAAACACGCTCAAAGGCTGTATGCTCTCAGGTATACCTTTCAATATCAAAAGGAGAGAGTAAGGATTTGGCCAGATCCCAGGGTTAGTTCTAGAATTCATAAGAAATCCATACCAAGTAGATACAATGGCCAAGTGAGAAAGACCATAGATGCTGTTATTATGTTGGCCATTGTAGTCTCACCCTGGGAGATACTTGAAGACTTCAAGAGAGCCTACAAGTCAAAGATGACCCCTCAAACTCTAATGGAGAACAAAATGGTCAAGAAGGGGTTGTTATACAAGAGGCTTGAAGAAATCAAGAAAAATGAATTCCAGTTGTTATTAGAAGGGACTCACCCAGATGAATTTGCTTACAAAGAGATAACAACTTGAGTTGAAAAATGGAAAGACGTTAAAGTACCTATCAGAGTACTATGGCCCAGAGTTCTTCTTCGAAGGAGAAGCAGAAGAACTCACTAAGGAGGAACAAGTTGTTCTCCTTGAGGCCTACGTCAGAGAGTCTTATAGACTCATCAATGGGAAGTAGGTTTCATGGTTGGGATAACAGCTCTGTGTCCAGTTCCCCAAGACAGAGTTCCCTTCCATTCTTTGACATTTACATCTACTGAAACCTGTTCCCTGGCCTGTGCTTATCCGATATCTCTGAAGCTGATCAAGAGAGTATTTCTGCCAAGAATAAGTGGGACCTCAATAAGCTTAAAGGTTTTGGCTGCATTGGTTCAGGGGGAGTTTGTTGGACCAAAAGAACCAATGAGCCTGATCAGAAAAACCTTTAAGTCCCACGGACATTACAACAACTGAAGTAGTCTGCAACAGCTGAAGACATCAACTGATAACAAGGTCTGAAGACAAAGTCTGAAGTGAAAGAGCTGAAGACAAAGTCTGAAGTGAAAGAGCTGAAGACAAAGTCTGAAGTGAAAGAGCTGAAGACAAAGTCTGAAGTGAAAGAGCTGAAGACAATGTCTGAAGTGAAAGAGCTGAAGACAAAGTCTGAAGTGAAAGAGCTGAAGACAGTCTGAAGACAAAGTTTCAGATGTTGTCACAACAGCTGAAGAAGACCTCTTCAGTAGTTGTGATGGTTTCCTTTAGTAGTTTTATGTTTATTGTAATCAGTACTTGTAGTTTCAGTAGTTTTAGTTTCATCTTGTACTTAGCACTCTGAGATGTTCTCAGTTGTTGTGAACATTCTCAGTAGTTTGCTTACTTTCAGTTGTTTGTAATAATTCTGTT
Organism: Flaveria sonorensis; assembly: GCA_025506505.1. Classification (NCBI taxonomy): domain Eukaryota; kingdom Viridiplantae; phylum Streptophyta; class Magnoliopsida; order Asterales; family Asteraceae; genus Flaveria; species Flaveria sonorensis. The sequence goes on from CM046433.1 coordinate 21,078,095, forward strand.
AGATGTCACTATCAAGTGACATCAGCAGACGTCACATTCCTTTATATAAGGAATGTTGACCTAATTGTAAGATGTGACGAGCAGCTATAGCAAACTTAGAAAAGCTTAGCAGCCGCCACACCGAAGCATTGTGCATGAATGATATTATCCATTTTGAAGAAAACCCTCTTTCTCTATAACCGTGTACTGTTCCATTGAATATCTATTGTGTTCTTGCAATATTTGTCTAATTCTTGTTCTAATTCCGCTGCGATTCAATTCTAATTGATCAAACTTAGATCGCTGATCCTGACACAGACAAAAAGCGATTGATGAGATTAGTGAGTAACAGACAAAAAGCGATTGATGAGATTAGTGAGATTCTCATTTTTGTGTCCAACAAAGGAGTTGAATTCCTTTTCAGCTTGAGCAGCTTTATCCTTGACCAATTCCTCATTACTATCATAGAATTCACACAATGCATCATATAAAGCCTTTGCACTTTTATACTCACCAAATTTGTTGTAGATTTCTGCCGATAGGCATAAGGTCAGAGCACCGAATGCCTTTTGATCCCGGTCAATCAGCTTGATGTCTCTCTCAGATTATTTTGTCGGATCTGTGATTTGAATGGTCACATTGTCTTCTATTGAAATAGGCATATGAGGTCCTTTCTTTATTGACTCCCATTGAGTATGATTGGTGTACAGGAAGAAGGCTTTTAAACATCTTTTCCAATCATCAAAATTGTCACCATTGATTAGCTTAGGAGGTATGTTTGGTGCCACACTCTCAATATTAGCAAAAGTAAAACTTGTTGTCATTGAAATTTGATTAGGTTAAAGAACCGGTAGTTTCACACAACAGAGTGTAGTTTCATATAGGAAATAGTAGTTTCGCACAACAGTAGTTTCGCACGCAAAACTTAGTTTCACACCAAGTTTTTTGCAGCAGTTTCGGCTGAAACTATTGAACTTTCGTTCAAAGAAATTGAAAGATAGTTTCGCAGGGAAACATATCAGAATGAAGAACTTTCGTTCAGGATTTGCAAAGGAATTAAAACCACCAAAGATCTATAATTTCTCACGATGAACAACAATTTCACACAATGAATCTGAAAACCCACTTTTTGCAAAAAAGACCCAAATATCACCAAAACCACTAAAATCACAACCAATTTGAGATCTGAAGATTTCAGAGGTTTCCCTAGTTTACACCACACTTTTCTCAATCAACTTCTATGGATAACATATGTAAAACAGCTCCGAAATGATTGAAAAGAAGAATATGTCAAAACTACTCAAAAACACAAACAATCAAGAGCACAAAGGCTCTGATACTATATTGTTGGTCCAAATGATCATTTGAACATGCTTTTGATGAAGATTTAACACTGAAATCCACAAGATATCACTAAGTCTAATAGCTTTTGAGTAAGTAATGATAGAATATGAACACAAATCAAACATAAGACCCATTTGTAAGAGGATTTATGAAGATTAAGAAGAATAATGATCAAATGTATGAAATATAACCTCCTAGCAATACACCAACAAAGAATGAACTCCAATCTGTAATATCAATAAAGTTCCAAGAGTTACACCATGAGGAACAAATAACTATATATATACATGACCTAGTTTCGCATACGGCGAAACTGTATGCACCATGGCATGAGAAACTACCGGGCTAAACTGTAGTTTCGAATGTAGTTTCTCATGCCACAGAATATAAAACAAGTCTAAACTAAACTAGATCCTATTTCATTAATATCTAAGAAATAATAAACTATAACTAAATAAAAACAAAACGGCAAGTTGAATACCACCCTATTCTTGTTCATCAGCTGTCGCATATCTCAGGGATGTTTCTGAAGATGAGGCTTTATTTCATTCATTAATAGACGGGTTGAAGACATCACGTATTCATCATGCTATATCAGCTAATCTGACAATTTACATAGACACTTTAAATGAGTTCTAGTCATCAGCTGTTAATGAAAGAGATGCAGAGTGAGAGCTTTGTATAGCTGCTACTATAAAAGGAAAGAGGGTTATTATTACTGATGAGATCATCAATAGTGTTCTACTTATGGAAGATCAACCTAATGCTCCTATTAAGATTGATGACAATGTAGTAAGTGACTGTTTGAAGAGAATGTTATATGATCATAGATATCCATTTCTAGAAAAGATGTAACTTCGACCATTTTGGAAGTTTCTATTCCATGTGGTTGTTCATTGCCTAAGTAACTTGAAGGTAGGCCTAGATAGTCTTAGTGTTGTATTCGGATCACTACTGGTTTCTTTAGTTGACGACTTACCTTACAACATATCTAAGGCCATATTTTCTAAGATGCAAAAGAATGTGATTGCATCTGCTAGGAAGAAGTTTATTATGTATCCCATATTCATTTAGATGATCATTAATCTTGCTCATCCAAAGTTATTTATTTCTAAGTCTACTACTTATACCATCATGATGATGAAGGACATATTCACTTATTTGATGGGTTCTCGAGAAAATGCTTGGAAGGGTAATCACTTTGTCAAACTTGGCAGGTTCACAAATGATTTCCAACATTATGTTTAGCTAGCACATCAACAAGCCACTGTAGAACCATATCATACAGACTAGACTGCTTCATCTTCCTGAACTCCTGATGATGCTCCAGGAAGTTCTTCTTGTTCTGGTGGTATGTCGGTTGACAAGGAGATTGAGTTATGGTTTGATGATAGTTCTAGTGGTGAAACCGAAAGTGATCACATCTGTGAAGTTCCTTATGTACTACAAGAGAGACCCAGAGTGTCGGTTACTCCAACCAAATACACTGCTGAGGATATTGATACAGATTTTATACCAGAGGATTCACCAGCCACTAAGAAGAGAAAGAAGAAGATGGCAAGAAAGGGAGCTGATTCTGATGTTAGCATACATGGTAGGGGTAGAGGACAAGGTGTGATTAGAAGGTGTTGGACCGTAATGATCACTGTGTCACATAACAGAGATATACCAATGTCTGAGCCTTCAGTTAGTGTTAGTTGGGCTGTTCATTAGGAGATTCTGGTAATTGTTACAGAATCAACTACTGTAACATCATCACCTATGCCCACAAAAAATAATGTATTAAGTACACCTCCGACAGGTCAAGGAAATGATGACATATTTGGTTTGGAGAAGTTTATTAACACTCCTCTTGAGCATAGACATGCTAGTGTAACTTCTTCTAGTTCACCTACATCTGTTACACTTTAATAGAGAGTTCAAGCATTAGAGAGGGAGGTATTGGAAAAAACTCATCAGATTTATGATTTACATGCATTAAACCAAGAGAAGGAAGAATAGATTAGGAGTCTTGAATATCAGCAACAATTCATATTCAGCTATGTTTAGATTTTAGAGAACAACATTAGAGACCTCACTTCTAGATTTTCATTTACATCTGATAAGCCAAATCAGAGTAAATTTACAGAAGTGGGAGAGTCTAGTGGACATTAATCAAGTAACAGAGACTACTAATGTTGATCAAGAACCAACTATAACTGTGAATGAAGAGGTTACTAAGGATTAACTAGTGGTTTAGAATACTAGGGAAGTGATTGTAGAGCCTGAACATGTTATACAAAGTACTAAACTTGAAAATAATGCTAATAAATTGGATCAAGTTGACTTTAGTTGTGATGAAGATGATCTAGATGATGATGATGATGGTGGTGATGATGGTAAGAATAACAAAGGGAAGAAGAAAGATGATGATGATGATAATGATTAGGCAGGTGATATGGGCTCAACTATAGGTCCATCAGGTGCATCAGGTTCTAATAATGTCTACGGACCAAGTCCTGATAATCCAAAGGATTATGTACCATTAGATCTAGCCACTAAGGTGATGTATGAGAAAGAGTTTTACACTTTCCAACAACAGATATTGGTTGAGGAATCTGATGAGGAGATAGGACCATTTGATGATCTTGATGAGTCAATTGACTATATTGATGTTTTTGGAAACAGTTTGAAGAGCTTATTCTCCGATATACTTCTCGAAGAAGGGGAGATTGCTATTAATTCTGGTACTGAGCAACAAACTTCTTAGACTTATGACATTATAGGAAAGATTACATTGCGTCAGGTCGGAAATCTATCTATGATTGCTCCTCCACTTATGGCTTATATGCATACACTTAGACATTACAAATCATTCACACGGTATGGAAATTCAGTGCCTGTTATGTGTTTGGCATATGATGGTGAAAAGAAGATTTATGTCATGAAGTGACGTGATGGTGCGATAGAGTATTACCAAGACTAGAATGATATTCATACTTTGAGAGCATCTGATCTTTATATGATAGGTTATGTTCTATTCATTAACACTAGTAATTATGGAAAGGCCAATTGGATTTGAAACAAGATTTGGCATCAAAGCAAATCTAACTTCAGAGACTTCAAAACATCCAAATCAAAGGTCATTGAAGATGAGACACGCATAGATTCAAACACTAATAAGCCAATGAAGATAAGAGTTGTTGGGGTTCAACAATGGAATAAACTGAAGCTTACCAAATCATAATCACAGCCAACTGAAGATCTCATTGTACAAGTTCAGAGACCAAGTTGATCATAACAAAAACAACAATATAAGACAATTCAACATAACAAAGTCAACATCAAGACAATTAGAAAGTCAAAATTAGATCATGTTGTAATAATAATATAAATACACCCACTAGTGCATTTTTACAAGTGTGGTTCTTTTGTGTGTGTTTCTCATGGTGTAAATCACCACCCAAGGAGAAATCCTCTCCTTTGGGTGGGTTTGATTTCATCAGCCATCTATGATTCTCATTGTAACTTGTTTATCAACATCAATGAAATCATAACATTATTATTATCCATCTCTTTGTTCTTTGATTCACACACATACACCCATCTTAATTTTGATTTCTAGATCTGAACGTGATGAATCCTAAGATCCAAGCTCAATGAATCTGAAATATTGATTTAGCAAGAGTGTATAAAAATCACAGATATGCTAGAAAGATTCCAATACACGCCCCTATACCAACTAAGACTTTGTTAAAACTAATGTGGTGGGGTTGTGAAAAGACCACTAGGCATGCTATTATCCACTATGTTGATAAAGAATACCATATCATTGACCCTCTTGACTTGCTCAAGTTTGCAAGAGAAGATTTGATGAGGCTTTTGGCTTGTCCAATTGAATCTATTCAAATCTTAGCAGCTCAATTGTTTGGTTGATTACAAGGGCTCTGAATAACAAGATGTACGCTTATAGGGGAAGTTACAAGGTTGCAGACATAGACTTTTGAAGATTTGATTCACCGAGCCTAGGGGGAGATTGTAGGGATTGAACCTAAAGGCTTCGGAAATCAAGAAGATGATTTTGAAGATCAAGTCGTACGAGAACCTCGAAATGCATGAGAAGATAGTTCTCTCGTGAGACCTTTTTGGTTTTAGTATATATATGTTGCTTAGTTCAATTTGTTTGTAATCTTGAAATTCTACAACTTATGTAATTCATTTTAGAGAGCAATATACAAAGTTTATATTTACTATTGCTTGTTCTTAATCTTCTTGTTCTAATTGTGAATCCGTGTTCGATATCATTTCGCGTTTCCTACATGAGATCGATCTATAACTGAAATTACGATTCTTACACAACGATTAAGTGATGCAAGAGCTAATATTTGGAATTTCCAACAACAACCGGGTAAGCTTTTATATGAGACTTGGAAAAGATTTAAACAATCATTAAGGAATTGTTCCATCATGGTTCCACAATGGGAGTTAATGAATGCATTTTATGATGGTCTATCCACTAATGACATCCGAGATGTGAATTCCACCATGGGAGGAACATTTCTTTCAAATCATGTGGAAGTGGATTGAGAATTCTTAAAGAAGATGGCGGAAAACTGAAGAAGGCAAGCTCAAGCTAATAGGTAGAAGAAACATGCCATTGTCAGATCTATAGGTACTACTAATGCCAATGAGAGGTTAGAACAGTTAGGGAGAGCCAATCAAATGTTGGAATGTTAATTGGCTAGTTTGAATTGCAATGGAGGAAATGTGGCACCATAAGTCAGTCAAGTTTTTGCCGTATGTGAAGGATGTGGTGATTTGGGACATGCAATCATGGATTGTCCATTGCAATTAGGTCAAGCTGAAGAAAATGTCAACCAAGTATATGGTGATTGAAAGCAATATGATATGAATTCTAATACATATCATCCAGGTATGCATAATCATCCTAGTATGGTAACACATCTAACCAATCTAATCCTCATTTGTAGGTACCAAATCAGGGAGGTCAACAATACTAGAATCAACAACCATTATATTACAATCAAAGCTACAACTAAGGGGGGGGGGACAACAAAGGATATCAAAGAAATTATCAACCTAATGTTGACCAAGGAGGCTCAAACCACTCATCAAAAGTAATGAACTTCCTCAAAGAGATTTAAAAATGACAAAGAGGTACGAGACAAAATAGTGGAGGCATTAGCTAAGCAAGTTGGGCAAATAGTAGAAGAGATGGCATAATTAAGAAGAAATCTAGGAACATTACCTAGCGACACCACTATCAAACCTTAACATCAAACGTCAAGCGCAATGAACACAAGCAGTGCAAACATTAGCCAGGTAATATTCTTTGCTTCGGTAAAGTGTATGACAACAAAGTTTTCTTACCACCACCATTTTAAGAAGGAGTGGTTGAGGATCTCGATGAGGATGGGAAAAGTGTTGATGAGTGTGAACAAGAATTACATCTAATTAAGAAACATAAACGAGTACTTTTCAAGATACATAAAAACCAATGCTTAATAAAGAGTTACCTAAGGTTAATGGCAATGATATTGAGGTTAATACCATTCCTTATCCAAAAGCATAAGAAAATACTGAAAAATCAAAGATTTCAATCAAAAGAGGTCATTAACAAGAAGAAATTTAGGAAATTTTCAAATAAGTTAAAATCAACATTCCTTTAATTGATGCAATTAAACAAGTTTCGGGTTATGCAAAATACCTTAATGACATGTGTACTCAAAAACGACATAACAAAATTTTTGGAAATGCTTGATTTAACGGAAAAAATGAGTGTTGTTTTAATAGGTTCCTCACCACTAAAGCTTTGGGATCCCGGAATGCCTTTGATACCAATTCAAGTTGGTGACTTTAAAATAGCGGGAGCGTTATTAGATCTTGGTTCAAGTGTAGGTATCCTTCTAGGAAGCTTATATGATCAATATAATTTCAGTCAACTTTATAAGGTGGATACCATCATGCTATTAGTCGACTTAACACTTAAGCTTCCTAGAGGGATTATGTCTGATATACTTGTCATGGTTGAAGATTTCTACTATCCAGTTGATTTGTTGGTTTTAGATTATGTGTCAAATGATAAAACAAAGCAACCTAACATCATACTTGGTAGACCATTCTTGGCCATTGCAAATGCTTTGATAAACTGTAGAACCGGAACAGTGGATATGACATTATGCAGTAGAAAATTACATTTGAATGTATTTTCTAATACATCCAGCTCTTTACACAATGATGAATGCTTTATAGCGGACATCATTGATGGTTGTAATCCTCATGAAAGCGAGGATGACACCATAGAGACATGTTTTGCTTGTGATGATGTAGATTGGAATCATATGAAAGCTTTGGAGATTAAAGAGCAAAACTTTGACCTGATGGTTGTAGATGCTAGTAGACCACCATGGACACATTAAGTTGAAAACTTTCCAGAGCATATTGATAAAAAAAATGACGCCCTTTTTGTAAGGTCCATCAGAGTTGGAATTAAAATATCTTCCCAAGCATCTTAAATATGCGTTTATAGAGGAAGACACGACATTTCCTGTGATTATCCAAGCAAACTTAGAAGAGAATCAAAATGCCTCCTTGTTGTGGGTTCTTCAGACATACAAGGTTGTGACAGGGTGGACACTTGCTAATTTGTAAGATATAAGTCCTTCAATTGTGATGTATAAGATCATAACCAATGTCGATGCCAAACCATTATATGATACTCAAAGAAGGTTGAATCCCAACATGCGTGAAATAGTGAAGAAAAAGGTACTTAAATGGTTGGATGCAGGTATAATATACCCAATCTCTAATAGTACGTGGGTCAGTACAACTCAAACGGTTCCCAAGAAATGAGGTACTCAGGTAGTCAAGAGTGAGAAAGGTGAGCAAATTACCACTCGGCTTGTAACTGGGTGGCGTGTTTGTATGGACTATGACTGGGTCCGAGAATAAGAATCTTAGTTGATATGACTCAATTTAGGATCGAATATGATGATTGAGTCACTGATTAAGTAGCAAAAATACCAAATCACAGAACATTTAATACTAAAAATGATAATAAATGCTTTGTATAATGATGTGAGTAAACAAGATACAAAGACAGCTGGGGTTACTGTTTAAATGAGTAATATTATCAAATGTTGAAAGAAGAACTTACAAACTTAGGTCATACTGTTCTATTTATAGGCATACACATTTCCTGTACAAAATGACAAATCTACCCTGATAACTATACATCAGAAACTAGTCTAAGTACAAAATAAGAGCAACATTTGTAAGTGTTCATCCACATTGACTAATGCGGATAAACAAGTCTTCATCATCATTTGTTGTTGGTAGTCTTCAGCATTAACTAAATTCATCCTCATTAGTTGACGCGGATGAACAAGTCTTGGCAACATTTCTTTTGTTCATCCGCATTAGTTAATGCAGATGAACAAACACTTGTCAGCATTTGTTTTTCTTCATCCGTATTAGTTAATGCGAATGAACAAATGCTTGTAAGCATTTGTTCAATGGTCATTCGCATTAACTAATACGGATACTTCAACACTTGGTTCTTTTCTTCTGTTGCTTTTGCCGCATTTCTTCATAAATGGTCTTCTGTATTTCTTCTTAGTCTTTAGTGTTTTTCAACCAGATCAGCCTTCAACCATTTCTTGAATTGGCATGTATGATCCTTTTAGGGTCCAACAATACTTCCCTTAAGGATTATACAACCAATGTACTTCAAGAGTTTGATGATGGTTGAGGTTGTGATGATTTTGGTTATTCTTCATGAGCTTGTCTTGATTGGACTGTAGATGGAGGTGGTGCTAATCCAGTAGCTGCAGAAGGTTCAGGATCTATCAGTGTAGGATTCAGAATAGCCTTGATCATGTTAGAGAAGTCTTTAGCCTCATTCATCTTGTCTCGGCTAAGGACATGTATCCTCATTTGGCTCATAGTGTGAATTACATCAATGGGCATTTGTCTCAAGGAGATTGGTTCCTACACTAAAATAGTGGAAAAACCATCTTTGTGAATCAGTAGGGACCCATTAGCATCAACTTCAAGCTATACAATGTTGCCCGTTTGGAGAGGCACCTTCTTTTTCTTTCTTTGTTATCTTTTCTTATTTATTCTGTCATAGGCCATCTTCAAAATCTAAATACATTTCAGCATGAACTCTAAGTCATCTTCTCCGATTTTGTTGTTGAGTGATCTGAAGTGTCTTGTGAAGATGTAGTGAACATAGGATTCATCCAATAATCTCACCTCATATCCACTGAACAATCTGATTTCTGGTGCTTCCTTTCCTCCCCATTTCCTTTCAATAACCAACTCATATGTCTTCTCATCATAATACACATTGGAGATTGGTTTTGTATTGTGTGTTCTGGAAACCATTTTTCTTTTTAATGACTCAGTCAGCTTTACATTTAATTTTGGAAATATTAACTCTTCTGCTTCTCTTTTTCTTTTCTATTCAAACGGATTTTTGAAAGATTTATCTTTTCTTAAACATATGGCTTTGAGGGATTTGAAGTTAGTTTTCTTGAACATTTTCAATATGTCTTTAAATTCATATCCTTTGTACATTGCATCATGATTTATCAATTCAAGCTCTGCCAACTCCTTTAAATCATGAATTCGCATAGCATTCACCAGAGCAGAGTACTCTATGAAGAATTGTACAAGCCCAAAAATCCTTTTCACCATGAACATGTTCCAACTGCTGTCATACTTCCAGGAAATGATCTTTACATCGGTTTTTCCTTTGGGAGTAGACACAACCTTGATCATCTCAGAAGTGGTCATCCCTTCTTGCAGCTTTAATTGGGAGGGCTCAATGAACCATTCTGGATTCTTGTGAAGCATAGGGGCCAAAATATCTTGATCCTTGGTGGTTAGTTGAACATCTTAAGTAGATGTTCTTGTTCTTGGTTTTCTGCCTTTTACCTCTTCTTCAATTGACTGAAGTCTCTCCTTCTTTTCTTTAATCATCTTCAAAATTACAGCCCTAAGAGAGTTGGTCTTCATATTACTCAACTTTCTTCTTATGAACCCTTGCATGCATAAATAATTCTTCATTTCCCTGTCAGTCATACTATAGGGATCAGGATATGCTAATTTAGGTTCTTTCTGCTTTACAGGCTTAGCAGCACTAGAGGAGATCTTGGCAGTTTCAGCCATTTTCTCATAATCAGTGACCAAGTAGCCTTTCTATCTTTTTCACCTCTTCAACCATTGCCTCATAAGTCATGTTAAAGACTTCATCTGCCTCATATCCATGATTAATCAGATACATTGCTTTAATCATGAGATCATCTGATTTGGCCTTTTCTAACATTTCTTCAACTGATGGTTCATCCCTATGATTACCTCTTTCAATCTCTCCTTCTTCTAACACAATCACATCAAGCACCTTTTGCATTTCCTTTTCAGCCTTCTCATGTTCTTCCAAAAACTCAGCAATAGCTGTAAGGCTCCTCGGATCATCTTTCTGTTTCTTAACAGGGGGATCTTCTTCAACCATTGGCAGTTTGCCTTTGACTTTCTCTGTAAAGTACTTTCTTTTTCTTGAATAAGTATGCAATCTAGGTACAGAGGATGATGGGACAGAGGCTTCTATGTCTTGTTTCTTTCTTTCAAGCTCAAGCTTTTCAGTTCCATCCTTCTTTTTATCAGCCATTTCTTTTTATTTTTCAGTTTCAGCTTTCTGTTTTTCACCAATTTCCCTTTCTTTCGGTTCTTCACATAGGCTTTTGATCAATTCTTGTTGTTCAACAGTCAAGGAGACTACTGGAACAAGTTGTAACTTCAATTCTTCTTCTATGGGAACAAGATTAATGGGAATAACAACAAATGGCTCTGCAGGAGTTCTCACATCTTTGCCGTAGTCCCAAAATTCATCATCAATGATTAACTTACTGGAGGAGTACATATCTAGATCATCTATAAGCTCTTTCATCACTGTATCTTCTTCAGTAGAGTGATCAGAGTGTACAACAATAGCCAAACTTTCTTCTCTCCCAACCCCACCAAATTCTGCCTGTTGTGAGGTTTTTGCATTTTCTCTTTCTTCATTGCCTTGATCAGTTACTTCTCTTTCCACTTCTTCCTTTAATTAAGAAAATAACTCTAATTCAGAAATTCTTTTGTTTAGGGCTTCAATTTGTTTGTTGAGATTAGCTATAATGCTTGTTTGGATCTCAATAAGGTTTTCTTGATCTTCCATAGCAATGGTCTGGATAGCTGCAGTATCCAAGTGACCATTTATTTCTTCTCTTGACATCTCCAATAAGGCTTTGGGTCTTTCAATCTCATCATCTTTTTTTGTTAATTTAGCCTCATGTTTGGTTTTTAAATCTTTCAACTCCTTTTCTTTTTCATCAAGTTCAAGGATTCTGTCATTGATGATCCATGCCCTTCTTTCGAGTGTCTTCTCCATTCTTGCAACCTTCTGTAACAAATATGATATCATTCTATCTTTCTCATCTAGTCTATTAATCTCTGATTCAGCAAAGCTTTCTGAAGGCCCTTCCTCTGAGAGTATTTGTCTCTCATGAAGTTGTACAACTGGATTATCATCCTCCTCATCAGAAGATGATTCAGAAGAATCTGATGAGCTGGCAGATTCACCAGACTCAACAGATGCAGCAGCAGCATGTGGAAAAGAATCAGAGGGAAATACTTAATGGATTTGGATTGGTGAGTGTGGAGGTGAATCAGTGGGAGAAGCTCTAAATGGAGATGGAATTGCTTCTTCATGTACTAAACGCACAATGTGAGAATCACCACCTACATCTCCTTGTGGTGACACTGTCCTTAGTATGTGTTCATCCTCCTCAGCATGCTCTTCAACAATGTGTTGAACAAGAGCAGCTGGTAGTTCTTCAATGTTTTCTTGTATATCAGCCTGTTCTTCCACAGCTTGTTCCTCAACAGCTTGTTCCTCAATAATAGGAACAACATCATCTGCAGTTGCTTCTGGAACTTCTTCTGGGTTTTTCTGTTGCAACATCCAAGGAAGTAATGGAAAGAAGGTTCCTCTATAAAAATTTATGGGATCTCTCTTCTTGATGTACTTATAAGACTTGGCATTGTAATGAAGAATATCCATAACATTGTCTTCTGGCACAAGATTGGGAAAAGCATCATTTATGAAGCATTGGATAAACCTCGGATACATAAGGAACATATGCCTTCTCCCTTCCTGAATGTTTGATATCAGACCATTGAACACATATGCAGACATGTTGAAAGGTCTGTTAGTGCACAAGGCACAAATGGCTGATGATATGGTGATGGGGATATCATTCCAACCTGTCTTCCTCTTAGTGTTGATTCCTGAGGAGTTGAAAACACAGAACAAGTAGACGAAGTTTCTTTGCGATTTTAGTATGTATATTTGTTAACAGAGTAGATCTGGCTAATAAACAACTCAATCACCAGATCAATTGATTTTCCTTCAAGATCTATGCTGATTTTGACACAAATTCAAGAGCCGAGGCTCTGATACCAATTGACTGGGTCCGAGAATAAGAATCTCAGTTGATATGACTCAACTTAGGATCGAATATGATGATTGAGTCAGTGATTAAGTAGCGAAAATACCAAATCATAGAACATTTAATATTGAAAATGATAATAAATGCTTTGTATAATGATGTGAGTAAACAAGATACAAAGACAGCTGGGGTTACTATTTAAATGAGTAATATTATCAAATGTTGAAAGAAGAACTTACAAACTTAGGTCATACTATTGTATTTATAGACATACACATTGCCTGTACAAAATGACTAATCTACCCTGATAACTATACATCAAAAACTAGTCTAAGTACAAAATAAGATCAACATTTGTAAGTGTTCATCCACATTGACTAATGCGGATGAACAAGTCTTCATCAGCATTTGTTGTTGATAGTCTTTAGCATTAACTTAATTCATGCGCATTCGTTGACGCGGATGAACAAGTCTTGGCAGCATTTCTTTTGTTCATCCGCATTAGTTAATGCGGATGAACAAACACTTGTCAGCATTTGTTTTTCTTCATCCGCATTAGTTAATATGGATGAACAAATGCTTGTAAGCATTTGTTCAATGGTCATCTGCATTAACTAATGTGGATACTTCAACACTTGGTTCTTTTCTTCTGTTTCTTTTGCCACATTTCTTCATGAATGGTCTTCTGTATTTCTTCTTAGTCTTTAGTGTTTTCCCACTAGAACAGCCTTTAACCACTTCTTGAATTGGCATGTGTGATCCTTTTAGGGTCCAACAGACTATAGGAAACTGAACGCTACCACATCTTAAGATCATTTTCCATATCCATTTATTGATCAAATCATCAAGAAATTGGCAAGTCAGAAGCTTTACTGTTTTCTAGATGGCTATTCGGGATATAATCAAATTGCTATCCATCCCGAGGACCAACAAAAGACTACATTCACTTGCCTTTATGGTACATTTGCATTTAGGCGAATGCCATTTGGGTTGTGTAATGCCCCGACCATATTGCAAAGGTGTATGATGAGTATCTTTTCAGATATGGTCAGGGATTCTTTAGAGATTTTCAAAGATGATATTTTAATTTTGGTTCTATTTGTGATAAATGTTTAAATGAATTGACCAAAGTTATGAAATGTTGCATAGAAACGAAAATGGTCTTAAGTTGGGAAAAGAAGTCATTTTATTGTTCAAGAAGGAACATTTCTGGATCATGTCCTATCTAGTCGGGGAATTGAGCTAGATCATGCTAAAATTATATTAATTTCAACTTTACCTCCCCTAATGGATGTTAAAGGTGTGCATTCATTCTTGGGACATGCAGGTTTTTATAGAAGGTTTATTAAAGGTTTTAGTGTAATCACCGAACCATTATGTAATTCGCTATTAAAAGATGTGCCTTTCGTGTTTGGCAAAAAATGTTTACATGCTTTTGATACTTTAAAAGAGAAATTAGTGGAAGCACCAATCTTGCACTCACCTAACTAGTCAACCTCATTTGAAATTATGTGTGATGCAAGCGACTTTGCAATCAGGGCCGTTTTAGTTCAATGGGTGGATAAGAAACCCGTTGTCATATACTACGCAAGTAAAACTTTAGCCAATGCACACTTGAATTATACAACTACAAAAAAGGAATTGCTTGCAGTAGTATATGCTTTAGATAAGTTCAGATCATATATTTAGGGAAGTAAAGTAATTGTTTATTCTAATCACAGTGCAGTTAGGTACATAATGGAGAAGAAAGATGCCAAACATTAACTTATAAGATGGATCCTGTTACTTTAAGAGTTTGATTTAGAGATACGTGATAAGAAGGCAAGCGAGAATATAGTAGCGAATTATTTATCAAGAGTCGTGCATAATACTATGGATCCACAAACGGAGATTGATGAGATGTTTCCAGATGAACAATTACTATCTATATTTTATGAATTATTTGATTGCAGGTACCACTCCGGATCATTGGACCAAGACGAAGTGACAACAATTCATGTCATAGGTGAAATACTATATTTGGGATGAACTGGACTTGTTCAAGGTTAGAGCAGGTCAAATCATAAGGCGATGCATTTCCGAATTCAAAATTCCAGACGTGTTAGAGCATGCACACTCATCTGCATGCGGGGGTCACTTCAGTGGACTATAAACAGGGCACAAGATCTTATCTTGTGGACTCTTTTGGCTAACTATATTTTGTGATTGTTATACTTTTGCTAAAATTTGTAAAAAATGCCAACAAATGGGAGGTATATCGAAAAGTATTGGAATGCCCATGCAACCAATTCTAGTGGTTGACATCTTTGATGTTTGGGGAATTGATTTTATGGGCTCATTCCCAAATTCATACGAAAATTTGTATATTTTAGTGGCAGTTAACTACATGTCAAAATGGGTGGAAACAATTGCCACTAAAACCATGGCCATAACGTTGTGTGTAAATTTGTTCAAAGTAATATTTTCTCACGATTTTGTCTTCTCCGTGTGATCATAAGTGATGGGGGATCACATTTTAAGAATTTTCACTTTGGTAAACTATTAAAACGTTATGGCGTAGACCACCAAATAGCAACACCATACCACCCTCAAACGATTGGTCAAGTGGAAGTCTCCAATAGGCAAATTAAAGAGATTTTACAAAAAACGGTATGATCGGATCGTAAGGATTCATCCATTAAGTTAAACGATGCCTTATGGGCCTACCGTACCACGTTTAAGACGCCTATTGGCAAGACTACATATCAGTTAGTATACGGGAAAGGATGTCATTTACCTGTAGAACTAGCACATCATGCTTTGTGGGAAATTAAGAATTATAATCTTGATTACAACACTGCAGGTAATGTAAGGAAGTTGAGTTTGAATGAACTTGAGGAGTTGAGGAACGAAGCATACGAGACGACAGCCCGCATATAAGGCAAAATGAAAGAAGTGCATGATGTCAAAATACGAAAGAAAACCTTTGAGGTAGGTCAAAAGGTTTAGTTGTATAAGTCATGATTGAAGATGTTCCCTGAGTAATTGAAAAGCAAATGGATGGGACTGTATGTGGTGATTTGAGTTGGGAAATTTGGAGATATTGAAACTAAAGACCCTAAAGATGGAGTGAAACATATGGTGAATGGATATCGACTAAAACACTACTTGGAAGGTAAGGACATGAAGGACAATGTTGACGAGTTGGCAAGCTTGTTGGTAAGTTCCCCAACTTACACGAGCGATCAATAAGGGTCAGGTAAAAGTCCAGCGAAGGACTTTCAGAACTTAGCACTTGTCGGGAGGCAACCCGTCTTTTCCTTTATTATTATTATTATTATTATTATTATTATTATTATTATTATTATTATTATTATTATTATTATTATTATTATTATTATGTTCTTACTTTATTTTGAATCGAATTATTTGGATATTTTCCCTTCTATTTAAGATACAAATAGCCCACATTTTTAGATTTAAAAATCCAAAAATCCTAATTCATCATTCAATTCAACCCGTTTGATCATTGTTCTCATCTTAAGAAAAAAAGGCCTACATTGTCTAGTTAATTTCAATTTGCAAAAGACCTAAAATAAATGTTGTAAAATTAGTATCTTGAATTTGATCAAACATAACAAAAACATGAATGTTTAAGTTACGAATTATTTTGCAATAGAAGCATGTATTTTAAAATTTTTCCCATTCTTCATTCAAAATAAGGCCAATCTTTCAATCTATCTAGCAATTTCTAGTCAATCCTATATCTAAGCAAAATAACTTGCCCTAAACCATTCGCACAAGACAAGTTTTCACATATGAGATATTGTAGTAAGTGATGTACATCATATCTAGCTTTTGCTTACAAGTGAATTTTTGAATGAACAAATACTCAGAGATTGAGCATGCACATGGTGAAAAGAATTGTGAGAGTTTGAAAGCATCAATAGAGTTCTCTTGTGAAGAAATGTAGTATATGTGGTGCTTTATGACATATAGCCCATAATGCATTGTAAGGATTAGCAATTTACAATAAGATCGATCTCGTGACAAGAATGCGGAATGTAATCATCACGGAATACAAGATTGAATAAGCAAATGAAGAACACAAGTGTAAATAAACTTCAAACTTTATTGCTCTCTGATTTGAAAGATACAAATTACATACGAAATCAAGAAATGTCAAAAGCTCTCTAAATTACATCACAAAACAACTATTTATACTAAACTAGAAGTTCTCGTGTGACTTCCTAGTTCTCACACGAGATGCAACTTCTCGCGCGGAAGTTTAGGTTCTCGCATGACTTTGATCTTCATAATCCTGATTTGATTTTCCGAGCCTCTAGGTTCAATCCCTACAATCTTCCCCTAGGCTTGGAGAATCAATGCCTTTAGAAGTCCACGTCTGTAACCTTGTAACTGCCCCCATAAACATACATCTTGTTGTGCAGGGCCTTCGTTATAAACCAACCAAACTGTGCTGCTATGAGATGAACAGATTCATCAGCTGCAATCGAACAAGCCTATAATCTCATCAAATCTTCTCTTCCAAACTTGAGTAAGTCCATAGGGTCAATGATATGGTAGTCTTTGTCAACACAATGGATCAATGCATGACCTGTATCCTTTTCACAACTCCACCACATGAGCTTTCACACACTATTAACTTGCACAAGAGTGTGTATAGGGATCTTCCTTGCATATCTTTGATGCTTATAGACCCTTATCTTTATTGGCTTGTTACTATTGGGATCTATATGCGTCTGGATTTGGTAGTTATGAAATACTTGAAGTTTGTTTCACTTTGCCTCCAAATCGTATTCCTTATCCAGTTCCATTTTCCATAATTATTTGGATTAATAAACAGAACACGACCCATAGCATATAAATCTGACACTCTGAGTGTATGGAAGTCGTGCTCGTCCTGATAGTACTCTATAGCTCCACCCCTTCTCTTTATCACAAACATCTTCTTTTCTGCATTGTACGCCCAACTAATAATAGGTTTTTAGTTTCCATACCTTGTAAAAGGTTTGGAATGTCTTAGCGTGTGTACATAAGCTGGCAGAGGAGGAGCGGCAATTGTAAGATCTCCGACCTGATGTACAACACTTTGACCAGTGAATCCAGCTGTCTTGTCAGTCGTTTCTTGAGCACTGGACTCCCCAACAATCTCTCATTCTTCAATCAAAATATCTAAGAATAAGTCCTTAAGACTATTCCCAAACATGTCTGTGTAGTCTATGGTTTCCTCCAAATCATCAAACGGAGCAAAGTCCTTATCCAATTCCTCAGCAACAATCTTTTGCTGGAATATGTAAAATTCTCTCTCATAAGCTTCTTCAGTAGCAGGATCTAAGGGTATATAGTCAACTGTATCATTGAGACTTGGTTCGGAGACATTAGCAGACCTCGATGATCTAGAAGGACCAGCAGCTGAGCCCATATCACCACCCTACTCATCATTATCATCCTTCTTATCATCTTTTCTATCTTTCTCATCATCATCACCATCATTACCATCATCATCATCATCATCATCATCTAGATCATCTTCCTCATCACAACTAAAGTCTACCATCTCCAATTCATTATTTTCATTAGTAGGCTCAGGGATTGGTATGTCATGTTCTGGCTCTACAAATGCCCCTCCAGTATAAACTACAGGTTGATCCTCAGTAGCCATAGCATGAACAGTAGTAGATGGCTCTTGATCAACAACAGCAGTCTTTGTTGTCCTTTCTGTAATAATAGGATCAACGTAATGCTCTGTAGTACCAGCAAGATCTTGAGTAGTTTTAGGATCAATAGAATGTTGTCCACTTGACTCTCCAACTTCCATGGTTCGTTGATGTGTAAACAAAAAAGGAACACGAGAAGTGAGGTCTCTGATGTTCTGCTCTAGAATCTGAACATAGATGAATATGAATTGTTGCTGATGTTCAAGATTCTTGATCCGCTCATCTTTTTCAAACATTTGCCTATGCAAATCATCAATCGTTTCAGTCTTCTTCAGCATCTCCTTCTCTAATGTACTGACTATCTGCTCAAGTGATACTCGTGTAGTTGAATCAGTAGAAGTCTCGGCTTGCTTCCTTGGCTCTAGTAGTAGTACTAATGAAATCGTCCATCCCAAACATCTCATTAGGACCTTGATCCCTAGGTGGAGTACTCAATATATCATCAGCAGTGGGCATGGCAGGTGATGTTAAAGTGGTTGACTCTGTAACAATCACTGGTGTCTCTATAGGTGTAGCCTCACTAGCTGTGACAGGAGTCTCTAACACAGGCATATCATCATCAGTCGACACAATGGTCACCGGGGTCCGACGCTTTCGTAACATACCTCATTCTCTACCCCTCCCACGTGGACTATCGGTACACTTTCTCGTCATCATCTTCTTCCTTTTATGAGTTGAAGGAGAATCTTCAGGTATAAATTCAGCATCTCATTCCTCAGCAGTGCGTTTAGTAGGAGTTTCTTGTACTCTGGGACGTTCCTAAAGTACATAAGGGACATTCCTTATCTGATCACTATCAGTTTCACTACCCGAACTGAACCAGGACTCAGTCTCATCATCTACTGACATTCCAGCTGGTTGAGAACTTCCTAGAACATCATTAGGAACTCTAGTAGATGGTCCAGCCTATTCAGTCTGAGGGGGCACATCTTCAGGTTGTTGTGCTTCTCCTTGATAACCCTCAACAAATCTACTAAGTTTGGCAAAGTGTGATCCATCCCAGGCATTGCCTCTAGCTCCCAAAAGATAAGTGAAAATATCTTTCTTCATAATAAACTTCTTCCCCACAGAAGCTATGACATTCTTTTGCATCTCTAATAAAATAGTTTTGGATATGTTGTATGGAAGATCATCTACAAGAGATATTCACAGGGATCCAAACACTGCACTAAGGCTATCGATTCCAGCCTTTAAGTTGCTAAGACAATGAATCACCATCTGAAATAAGTACTTCCAAAATGGAGGTAAGTACTTATTCTCTAATGAAGGATATCGGTGATCATATCCCATTCTCTTTAAGTAATCCCTAGCCACGTCATCATCAACCTTGACTGGCGCATTCGGTTGATCTTCCAACAGTAGAACACTGTTGATCACCTCACAGTGATAACAATCCTCTTTCCCTTAACTTTTGCAGATATACACTGCTCTCCTTAATCATCTCGTTCGTTAGCAGCTGTTTGCCAGAACTGGTCAATAACATCAGTATATATGGTGGGATTAGCTTTGATAGCATGATGAATACATGATGTCTTGAGACCTTGATCATAGATCTAAACAAAGCTTTATCCTCAGGTACATCTCTGAGAAATGCAACAGCTATGGTTCTTGTTGAAAACCATTGGTCTTGCCATCTGAAACATTTGATAAACTTGTATAAGTACACAATAAAAATTTTCAAACTTAGAAAATTTATGGAAAAATTAAGACTTCTCGCTCGAAAACTCTAGTATTCACATGAAATTGAAATTTGACAAAAGTCAACTTTTAATGTGACTGGTCCAAGTTTCCACGCGACACGTTCTGTGCGAATTCAAATTTTTTCGCGTCTGTTGATTTTTTGAAACTTTTCGCATGCGACAAGTTCTGTGTTTTTTTTTTTATTTTCAAATTAATCATTTTCAGGGTGTTTCAACAGTTAAAACATGTTCATTAGGTGTCGATTAAGTCATTATTAAGGTTTCATATGGTTAATTTTGTTGGATTTTTAGTCTATTTGTCTAAGAACAAACGACCATGAATCAAACACTCATAAAATCAATCAAAAACTAGAAATCTACCTTATCAATCACTATAGTAACACTAGGCGACCACAATGAACAACAATATCAAGTTTAAACATGTTTGAACACTTAGAATTTTGAGAGAGTGAAAGTCAGAAAGTTCTCGTGCGAATGAAAGACTTATCGCACAACTATTGCTTTTATAGCCATCTGACTTCTTGTGCAAGAAGTCCGAACTCTCGCACTATTAGACTTTTTGCTTCATTGAATTTCTCGCATGCGACTAGTTCAACTAGTCGCACAATCTTTCGCAAAATCTGAACTTCTCGCACGCGAGAAGTTCAATTTCCTTTGAACATCTAAAATTTTCGACTTTTTAAATTTATTTATCTTGTTGAACCATTTGATTTGTTATGATTAAAATTATGTTTAACTAAGTTTTTACAATTATCCAATAACCCATAATTTTTATAAAAGTTTTGTAAATAAAAGACAAAGTGTAAACAAAAAAAGAATAAACACAAGTTGACACACAAATTTGTACTTGCAATATTTTTGAAAATTTTCAAGTGTAGGATAATATTTCTTATGAAGTTAATCATTAACATCATCCAGCTTTATTTCAAATAAGACTAGTTAAATTGATTGTCAATATGTTGTGTCCATTTTAAACTAAGACTTCAATATTTACTTGGACACATGTCCTGTGATATTTATCATGTTTAAATTGAGTTGTAAGAAATCTGTGAATCTCACAATCAATAATCCTGTAGAACTCTTATCCAGCTTCAAGATACTTTTGAGATTTCAAGTCACTCCAATTTGGCTTAAACCTTTTACCTCTGATCAGCTTTTTCAGAAGTAAATTTCCCTATTATAATATCTATTTAAAACATAACTATCCTAAAAAACGTTTCTAAACACAGAATATTAACAAGTTTTAGGACTTATTAACTGCCAAGAAAAATATTTATCATATAACATGTATATCTATGACACATCTTTTATTAATATGCTCCTTGGCATCTTTTATTTCTATATGGCCTTTTGGCATCTTTTGTTCCTTTTTGATAATATGCATTTTCTCTTTTTGTCTTTGTTTTTCATATCTTTTTCTACTTTTGATATTTATATATGCATATTTCATATTTCTTTTGAAAGACACTGAATCGGATGGTAACTGGCTTGAGTATGACTAGACTATACTCTCAGTCTGCTTTAGCTTAGAATCAGTGTTACCACAAAACCTTGATGAGTAACCCATGCCAGTCATTATGAGTTTACTTTCAGTGTATCACAGATCATAGTACTTTTCAGTCTTGAAAGTAAAGCCAATCAATATATCAAACATAATCCAAGTCAGTTTCTTTTAAGCCTTAGGATGTAATGTATCAAAATCAAGAAATGTAATATCATTTCCTATAAATCCTTGAAAATTTTAAATTTCTCAAAGTGTAAAACAAAATACTTTTGTAAATTTTCTTTTACTCCCCCCGAGAACAAAAATCTTTTTTGAGACATTTTAAAATTTTCTCCCTCAAAAATTATGATTATCTGCAAAGAAAATAACAATTTTAACTAAAATGAAAAAAATATTTTGAAAGGGTTTATGGATAATTATTAACCAAAGTTAATAATTCCCAGAGATTAGACTAAAAAATCAAATCGGAAATGATCAAACGCCTTAGTAAACAAATAAGCAATGTTGTCATCTGATGAGACTGATTCCAGATGAATAAGTTTCCAATCAAAACAGTCATGTATAAAGTGCATGCAGATATTGATGTGTTTTATTTTTGAATGTTGGATCGGATTCTTCACTATGTTTAACATTGTAGAGTTGTCATACCAGATCTTGGTGTTATAGATATTAAGGCCATAATCAAGTAGTTATTGCTGAATCCAAACAATCTAAGAACAACAACTTGATGCAGCTACATATTCAGCCTCTACAGTGGATGTGGATACCGTCTACTGCTTCTTGCATCGCCAAGAAATTAACCTGTTTCCTAGAAATTGACAACCACCAGTAGTGGATATTCTGTCCAAGTTACATCCTACATAATCACTGTTAGTATAAGTATATAAACTAAAATCAGAATTTTTAGAATACCAAAGGCTAACTGTTAGTTGAACCTTGAGGTATTTGAAAATCCGCTTGACAGCCTTCAAGTGAGATTCCTTCGGATTACTTTGATAACGTGCATACTGACAGACAGGAAACATGATGTCTGGCCTGCTGACAGTGAGTTACATCAGAGATCCAATTATTGATCGATACAAATGCTAATCAACATCATCACCCGTGAGATCAGGAGTTAAAGTTGGATGAGAAGCCATTGGAGTGGGAGCAATCTTGGAGTCTTGAAATTTGTATCTTTCCGGGATACTGTGGACATATTTTTCTTGATGTATCATTATACCCTTATGTAAGGCCCCGTTCCTGGGAAACCCCACAGTTGATCATTCAAAGCACTTTTCATATTAAAACACATTTAGATTCATCAAAGCAAGAAAACTTTGCAGCTGAATAATTTAATAAAAACCATAGCATACGTTAACCATTACTTTTGCCAAGAAATACATTGTTGTTGCCAGTTACAAAAAGAACATCTTGTTGCATTTCAAATCAAAAATAACTTTTCAACGTGTCATGGATGGCAGCCTTTATTTTCCAGGTAGCTTCAACCTCATGCCATTCCCAGCAACACCATTATCTGCCAACTGATATGCATATAAAAGGTCAGCGTTGCTAAGTGAGTTCTAGTTAATAATATAGAAAATATACTTTTGTAAACTTCACTTGGTGATCATTCATCATTTTACATAATCAATCATTAAGAGATTCTTTATCTTTCTTTCTTTCATTATCTTTCACTTTAATTGTTAAGGTTTGTACAAAGCAAGAGCCTATATTGTTGGTTGGCAACAAATGCCGAACCCCTGTCGGCAAACGTTTATTTTGGTAGCTAACCCATTCGACAGTTGACCCACATTGCTAGGCACGAAGCCTGCTCATGAATACGGGTCCCAGTGATTTGTTGGTCAATTACCGGGATTAGAACCCAGATGTGCATCCTGAATCAGCCACACATCAGTTGAGCTAACAACAACAAGGTCGTGCACCTCATTCCATTGTTCTTGCAAGGCTTTCCATTTATAATAATGGCCTAGGGGTAACATTCATTAAGTTCCATTGTCTTCTTTTATTTCTTTGTGTCCACTTGGTTATGAATAATACTTTTAAAATATTCATCGCCTTATAACATATAACATGAAAAATAATCAATATTATCCATAATAGCAGGCCATAAGAAAAGAATCAAACATTAGAAACATTAAACAAGCATAATCTTCCCTGTCTTACTTTTATTTCTTTGTGTCCACTTGGTTATGAATAATACTTTTAAAATATTCACACATGAAAAGTAATCAATATATCCATAATAGCAGGCCATAAGAAAAGAATCAAACATTAGAAACATTAAACAAGCATAATCTTCCTTAACATAAGTACTTAACACTTAAATTCTATTCCTAAAATTTCAGAATAATTCTAAGTCCCCAAAAGAAATGCGGATGAATTTAAACCAATGAGGATGAACAAATGCGGATGAAAGTCTTAAGAAAATAGTCTAAATGTCTAAAAGTATGCGGGTGAACCTAATGCGGATGAACAAGTCCAAATGTGGATGAACAATACTAAATGCGGAAGAACAAAGGCAAATGCGGATTAACAAAATACTTAAACTATTGAACATAAAACAATTGCGGTTGAATGTTTAGAAAATGAGGATGAACAAAATGCAAATGCAAATGAACAATGCCCACAGCGGACAGCCAAAGTCCACAGCGGATGAGTAAAATACTAAGTGTGTTCACAGCGCACAACTAAAACATTCAAGCACAACGGACAGCCATGTCCACAACGGACAGGCAAAGTCTACAGCGGATAGCTAAATGCCTAAATGTCCACAGTGGACACATTAATAATATCCAAGTGTCCACAGCGGACAGTGAGTGTCCACAATGGATGACCTGGACAACCTACCGAAGTGTCCACAGCGGACATACGAGATCCACAACGGACAACTTATTACACCTGCGATTCAACTTAATTTCTAGTCTCCATACATAATTTTAAGCATATTCTTAGCTTAGATCTATCGGTCTAACACTTAGAACATCTTAAACATTCATACAATCATAAGGAAAATCATAAAACATATCTATATCATCATAAGCAACCGTACCATACATGGAAAATCAAAACTTGATTCAAAAACATCAGTTTAATATGCATACCAGCCCTAAATAAGTAGAGAATATTTAAAAGAGGGGATCTAGAACTCACCTCTAACGGCTTTCGAGTAAAACTCCTCCAAACCTGAGAGCAACCTGGAGTTCTAGCACCTAAACACACGATGACACACAACCAAACACATAGAAACACTTAAGGATCGGTCCAGAAGCTGAAAACCCAACTGAAACCGAGAAGAACACCATAGAATCTTACTTTCGAAGACTTTCTCTCTCTAAAACCGGGTGAAGCTTCTTCTTCTTACTTCAGCCAAGATTTCTTGCATGAAAGAGAGAGGTATGGGTGGCCTTATCACCAAGTTTTTGCCCGCTTTTAACCTCTTGAACCCATTATGGGCAAGTCCACCCCCCTTATTGGGCCTTGCCGCTTTTAACCTCTTGTGTCTTTACAATATTCCTTATTCTATTTTTCTCCCTTGTTTTCTTTTCTTTTCTTCACTTCCTCAAATGAGATACATGGAACGTTGGATGAATTCACTTAACTCATCAGGTAAGCTCCATTCGATAGGCCACCTCTCGTACTCGGGCAATGATTCGGAAAGGCCCTATGTACCTCAGACTTAACTTTCACCGGTTCCTAAACCGGATGATCCATTTCCAAGGTGAGACCTTCAGCATGACTCTATCACCCACCTTGAATTCAATCGGTCTACGACTATTTTTCGGCATACGACTTCTGTCTATCCTTTGCCGCTTTCATAATGGCCTTAATATTTTCCAACTTTTCGGTTGTAGCCTCGATCACCTCAATGCTCCCTATCTCCTTCTGCCTGATGACACCCCACATACAGGCGTTCTACCTTCCTACCATTACATCTCATATTGAGGCATACCAATGGTGCATGATAACTGTTGTTATATGAGAATGAGGCTAACGGTAAGTGTTTCGTCCCAACTTCCTCCGAAATCAATGACGCATGCTCATAGCATATCCTCTAGCTTCTGAATCGTCCTCTCCGACTGACCGTCTGTCTGATGTTGGTAAGCCGTACTGATATGTAACCTCGTCCCCATCGCATCATTAAATCTTTTCCAAACTTAGAGTAATTGTCACGGTCAACACGATAGACACCGTACGCCATGACGATCACTATCTCTTTGATGAACAGATCTGCCAACCTCTCAGACGAAACTCTCGTGGATCGGTAGAAATTGAGCACTCTTCGTCAGACGATCAACTATCACACATATGGCATGTATCCCCTTGCCATACGTGGTAACTTCGTAATGAAGTCCATGGCGATGTGCTCCCATTTCCACTCGGGTATATCCAAGGGTTGGATCCTCCCGTATGGCTTCTGATGCTCCGCATTCACTTGTAAACAAGTAAGGCACTTGCTCACATACCCCGCCACATCGCGCTTCATTCCCGGGCACCAGTAATCTTCTTTATATCACGATACATCTTTGTAGCACTGGGATGAATTGAGTATCAAGTCATGTGAGCCTCATCCATGATCTTCCCACGCAGACCCCCATAACGAGGAATCCACATCCACGCCGATCGAGTCCGGACACCAAGAGTGTTCTCCCCCAACTCGGCTACTAGACCTTTCATCCTTTCGGAGTTAATCTGATCATCTTTCAGCTCTTCATCCTGAAATTCGTTAATCTGCTTCATCACATCAGAGGTCATAACCAACTGATAAGCTTTCACCCGAATCGACTCAGGTTTCTCTTTTCAGCTAAGGGAATCCACCCACCACGTTGGCTTGCCCCGATGGTAATGGATCTCACAATCATAGTCTTTTGATCAACTCTAACCATCTCCTTTGCCTCATATTGAGATCCTTCTACTCAAAGAGTACTTCAAACTTTTATGATCAGTGAAGATGGTGCACTTCGTCCCGAACAGGTAGTGCCTCCAAATCTTCAATGCAAAGACCACAACTGCCAACTCCAAGTCATGAGTAGGGTAGTTAGCCTCATGGATCTTCACTGTCGGGACGTAGGCTATAACCCTTCTCTATTGCATCAGCACGCCACCCAATCCCTGAATAAGAAGCATCTGAATAGACCACCAAGTCTTCATTCCCTTCGGGTAAGTCAAGACAGGAGCTTGAGTCAATCTTGTCTTTACTCTTTGAATCATTCTCCTACTCTTGACCCAAAATGAACTTCACATCCTTACGGTCAATTTGGGTCAATGGTGAAGCTACTTGGAGAAGTCTTGGACGAATCTTCTGTAGTAGCCCGCCAAACCCAAGAAACTATGAATCTTAGATGGCATCTTTGGAGACTTCCATTGCATTACCGCCTCCACCATAATCCCTTTAGAATTAACCACATGACCAAAGAACTTCCATTGCATTACCGCCTCCACCTATAATGCGCATTTTTAGAGATTAACCACATGACCAAAGACAACTTCCCGCACTAGATGCGCATTGGAGAACTTAGCATACAGCTTCCTCTTCTAAGCATCTCCAATACCTCGCGAATGTGACCGGCTTGCTCTTCTTCGCTCTCTTCGAATAAATCAGGATATCATCGATAAACACAATCACTGATTTACCAACATTGGCCGACACATTCGATTCATCAAATCCATAAAAGCAGCTGGCATGTTGATTAAACCGAAAGACATAACGAGGAATTTGTAATGCCCATATTGTGTTCAAAACACGGTCATCAGAATATCCTGTTCTTTATCCTTTAGCTGATGATAATCAGATCAGAGATCTATCATTGAAAACCAGCTAGCGCCTTGGAGCTGATCAAACAAGTCATCAATCCTTGGTAGTGGGTAACGGTTCTTCACCGTCAACTTGTTCAACTCACGGTAGTCGATGCACATCCTCATGCTATCGTCCTTCTTCTTTACAAACAAGACCAGAGCACCCAGGGAGAGATACTTGGTCGAATGAACCCCTTATCTAACAACTCTTGCAACTGAGTCATCAATTCCTTCATCTTAGAGGGAGCGAGAAGATACGGTGCCTTTGTAATAGGTTGGGCACAGGTATCGATCAATCTGGAACTCGATCTCGCGGTCAGGTGGCACCCCTGGTAGGTCTTCGGGAAACACATCGGGGAAATCGCATACTACCTGTACGCCTGACAGTAGAAGCACGGTACCATCCACATCCTTCTCATAAACTTCTCTACCGTGATCATCAAGATCACTCACGGTGTAATGTACTCCTTGTTTCCATGTACCGTAACCAACCTGCCATCGGACACCGTCAAACAAATCGTCTTCTTTCAGCACACGATGTTCGCTTCGTAGGCCGCCAACCAATCCATCCCTAACACCACATCAAAACCTCCTAGGCCCATCACATACAATCTAGTAGGAAACTCATGACCATCCAACTCTACGAGACAATCGTCTATCACATCAGTCACCCTGGTAGACTTTCCTATCACTGTCTCTACATGGAAGGGCACGTCTATCTTCTTATTCTTACCATGCGTTTCATGACAAAAGGTGGCAGATACAAAACTTCTACTAGAACCCGAATCGAAGAGCATAGAAGCATACAATAGGTTTACCAAAAACATACCTGAAACTACTTTAGGTTCCACTCTGGCTTCTTCTCGGGTCATGTTGAATGCCCTTGCCTTGGCTTTGGTGCTCTCACTTATCATTTTCTCACCCATTGTCTGGGTCCCTGAGCTCTCTGCTCCACCCTTCTTCAATCTCAGCCCGAGTGGCCTACTTCCCCGCATTGATAACATTGCGGTACCCTGTACTCTTTAGCATAATGGCCTTTGCCTCCACACTTAAAACACCGGTACGTCCCCACTCTACACTCACCCATGTAAACCTTCCAACACTTCTTACATTCCCTCCTGTAGTTTCCCTTACTCAATCCTGGGCGATGATCGTCAATCCTCATCTTCTTCTCCCCGATCCTATAGTTGTCACTCCTGAACCTCTTCCCATTCCCGTTCTTGTTCCAACTCTTCTCAACCTTCCTTTGAATTGGCACCGGGTCCCTCTCATCATACAATCCTTCGGTCAAATCTACCATGGACCTAAACGTGCTCAGTCTAGCGGTTATCATGTTCCTCCTAATGTCCACGGGCAAACCCTGCATGTACCTCTTAATCTTCTTGGACTCTAAAGTTACTAGATCCAGCATAAGTCTTGCAAGTTCATTGAACATAGAGGTATACTCTTGATGAGTCATGTTTCCAGACTCCAAATGCAAGAACTCCTTCTCAATTTTGTCTAACTCCCGATGTGGACAATACTCCTCCAGTACTAGTTACTTCAAATCCAACAACCTCATCCTTGCTATAGACTGTTTTCCCTCGGTTTGGACAATGTTGTCCCACCATCATAATGCTGAGTCAACGAAAGAATAGGAGGCAAACTTCATCTTTTGATCCTCCCGGCACTCACTGATGTCTAGGACTATCTCCATCTCTTGAACCCAAGAGCAAGCAGTAGTAGCATTGTCGTTACCATCAAAGGTCGGGGGTTTGCACCTTTGAAACGTCCCATAGGTGCACCCCTTAGCGGTCTCCTTCTCCTCCTCACTATCATCATCATGAATTACCACCTTTGGGCTACATGGCTCTTCCTCTGCTTTCTCCTTCTTCCCAGCATCATCAGTTCTCTCACCCTCCTTTACAGCCCTTAACACTTCGGTCACCACTGAGGGCAACACATTTTGCATGACGTTGTAGACCTCGTCAGCAATAGCTTCCTTTACCGTAGACTTGAGGGTAGCTGATCCTGCACCCTCTTGATGGCTATGGAGGTCTGTGTCCTCATGAATCATCTCAGGAGCCTTAGCCTTGCTCCTGGTGACACGTGGCCCAATAGTATGCCCGCCACGAGCACCACCTTGGTTGCCTTCCCAGATTTTCTCCCCCCATAAAATCTACTTCCTATAAGATTCAAACACTAGCAAGGTCATTCAAGGTAATAGCTCAGATTATGTCAAGTATAGTAAGTCCCTAATTACAGTGGCCAGTTGTGATTAGCCACTTACTTTACTCTTCATCCCCTAAGCATCCCCTATCCTGACTACATCAGCATCCAAATCTACTAAGAGCACATAAATCAAATAGCACACGCACATAATACTGGTTAACTTTATGAAAAATTACCTAATGGCACGTAGCTACTTGGGCTGGCATCCCTCCATTTGGTCCCATTTTCAGTTTAAGTTTAGGTTTTGAAAAATAATTTACCCAATTCTCTTAAACTTTGGCTCTGATACCAATTTGTAGGCTCTGTTCCCAAGAAACCCCATAGTTAGTCATTCATAGCACTTTTCATATAAAAACACATTCAGATTCATCAAAACAAGAAAACTTTGTAGCGGAATAATTTAATAAAAGCCATAGCATGCATTAACCATTACTTTTGCCAAGAAATACATTGTTGTTGCTAGTTACAAAAAGAACATCTAGTTTCATTTCAAAACAAAAATAACTTTTCAGCGTGTCATGGATGCCAGTCTTTATTTGCCACGTAGCTTCAACCACATGTCTTTCCCAGCAACACCATTACCTACCAACTAATATGCATATAAAAAGTCAGTGTTGCTGAGTGAGTTCTAGTTAATAATATAGAAAATATACTTTTGTAAACTTCACTTGGTGATCATTCATCATTATACATAATCAATCATTAAGAGATTCTTTATCTTTCTTTCTTTTATTATATTTCACTTTCATTATTTAGGTTTGCACAAAGCAAGAGCCTATGTCGTTGGCTGGCAACAAATGCCTAACCCCTGTCGGCAAACGTTTATTTTGGTAGCTAACCAATTCGACAGTTAACCCACACTGCTAGGCACGAAGCCTGCTTATGAATACCCCATTGATTTGTTGGTTAATCCCCAGGATTAGACCCCAGATGTGCATCCTGAATCAGCCACACATCAGTTGAGCTAACGACAATAAGGTCGTGCACCTCATTCCATTGTGCTTGCAAGGCGTTCCATTTATAATAAGGGCCCGGGGGTAACATTTATTAAGTTCCACTGTCTTCTTTTATTTCTTTATGTCCACTTGGTTATAAATAATAATTTTAAAATATTCATCACCTTATAATCATATAACATGAAACATAATAAATATTATCCATAACAATAGGCCATAAGAAAAGAATCAAACATTAGAAACATTAAACAAGCATAATCTTTCTTTATACATAAGTAGTTAACACTTAAATTCTATTTCCAAAATTTCAGAATAATTCTAAGTCCCCAAAGAAATGTGGATGAATGTAAACCAATGCGGATGAAAGTCTTCAGAAAATATTCTAAGTGTCTAAAAGTACGCGGGTGAACCTAATGCGGATGAACAAGTCCAAATGCGGATGAACAAGTCCAAATACGGATGAACAATACTAAATACGGAAGAACAAGGCAAACACGGATGAAAAAAACTTAAACTATTGAATATAAAACCAATGCGGTTGAGTGTTCAGAAAATGTGGATGAACAAAATGCAAATACGAATGAACAATGCCCACAGCGGACAGCCAAAGTCCACAGCGGATGAGTAAAACACTAAGTGTGTTCATAGCGCACAACTAAAACATTCAAGGGTCCATAGAGGACATGCAAAGTCTACAGTGGATAGCTAAATGCCTAAGTTTCCATAGTGGACACGTTAATAATGTCTAATTGTCTACAATGGATAGTGAGTGTCCACAGCGGACGACCTGGACAACCTTCCTAAGTGTCCACAGCGGACACGAGATCCACAGTGGACAGCTTATTGCACATGCAATTCAACTTAATTTCTAGTCTCCATACATCATTTGAAGCATATTCTTAGCTTAGATCTATCGGTCTAACACTTAGAATATCTTAAACATTCATACAATCATCATGAAAATCATAAAACATATCTATATCATCATAAGCAACAACCATACATGGAAAATCATAACTTGATTCAAAAACATCAGTTTAATATGCATACCAACCCCAAATAAGTAGAAAACATTTAAAAGAGGGTATCTAGAACTCACCTCTAACTGCTTTCGAGTAAAACTCCTCCAAACCAGAGAGCAACCTGGAGTTCGAGCACCTAAACACACGAAAACACACAGCCAAACATATAGAAACACTTAAGGATCGGTCCAGAAGCTGAAAACCCAACTGAAACCAAGAATAACACCATAGAATCTTACCTTTCGAAGATTTTCTCTCTCTAAAACCGGTGAAGCTTCTTCTTCTTACTTCAGCCGAGATTTCTTGCATGAGAGAGAGAAGTATGGGCAGCCTTATCACCTTTTTGAACCCATTATGGGCAAGTTTGGCATTGCCTGCTTTTAACCCCTTGTTTTACAATAATTCTCTTTTTCTCCTTGCTTTCTTTTCTTTTCTTCATGCTGAAATTTTCTGGGTGTTACACCTTAGCATCTTGTTTCACTTGGATACCCAAGAAAAATGACATTTCCTGAAAAGAACTCATCTCAAATTTCTTTTTTATCACAGCTTCAAATTCCTTACCTAAACCATCATTAGTAGATCCAAAGATAATATCATCGACATATACATGAACAAGAATGTGATCATCATCGATATTCCATAAGAATATAGTTTGATCAATAGCACCCCATGTATAACCATTTGCAATCAAATGTTCTGTGAATACCAAGCTCGAGGTGCTTGATGTAAGCCATAGAGTGCTTTGTCTAAATTATAAACATAATCTAGATGATCTGGATTTTGAAAATCGGGTGGTTGATAAACATAGGTTTTTTCTTTCATCTCACCATACAAGAATGCAGTTTTGACATTCACTTGATAGAGAGTGAAGTTCTTGTATGAAGCATAAGCCAGAAAAATTTGTACAGCTTCTAGTCTTTCAAGTAGAGCATATACTTCTTCATAATTAAGTCCTTCAACCAGATAGAATCCTTGAACAACAAGTCTGGGCTTGTTACGAACAATCCCATTTTTTTCATCCGTTTTGTTTTTGAATATCCAGTTTGTACCAATCGGCAACTTACCCTTGGAAGTTCACATAGATGCTACACATTTAGCTTCTTGAATTGCATCAGTTCGTCTTGCATAGCCTCAACCCAACTGTTTTCCTTTAATGCCATCTCAATGTTCTTTGGCACAATTTAAGAAATAAAGCATTAATACAAGCATCTATTTATAGCACCAGATTGACTTCGAGTTTTGTGATAACGAACCAATGATTACTTCCGTTGGATGGTCTTTATGAATTCTTAGCTAAGAAATTGTATCTTCATAAATAACTTCGTCTAAATTATACATATGACCCACTGGTTCTTTAACATTGATTCCTCCTTCGGGTTGATACATAATATCTTCCTCTTGATGAATATTATTATCAACAGATAAATCTTCAAATGGAACTTGAATGGTATCAATTGGATCATCTTGAGTAGAAGAACTTTGATAAGAAACCTATGGACCTTGTTCAACAATTGGATCAGAATGAGGCATTACAAACTCAAAAATAGATTGTGAAATTGTTGAAACATTTGAAGAAGAGGGTCTGTCTGAAGATCTTCCCATAGCTGAAGATGACATAGTGCCAACATCATCAGTAAAAATTTATAGAATTGATGATGACAAAGGTGGATTAGTCGTAGAAACAACAGAATATCGATTAAAAGTTTCAAATAATGAATCATAATCGTATACTATAAACGTGTAGAACCTGCATCTATTTTGTTAGATTTCATACAATCGATATCAAATGACTCAATTATTTGTTAAGATCTTTTATTATAAATCTAGTATGCAACTTTGTTGGCTGAATATCCAACAAAATAATATTCATCAGCTTTTTCATCAAATTTTGATTTAGAATCAGATATGTTTAACAAAGTACAACAACATCCAAATGTTTTAAAATATATGACTTTGGGTTTAAGTTTGAAAAATATTTCATAAGGAGTCATATTTTGTTGTTTGTTTCTTAGCACACGATTCTAAACATAACAAGCAGTGCTAACAGCTTAAGCCCAAAAGAATGACTGTAATTTGGCTGCTGATAACATTCTTCTGGTAGTTTCAATTAAAGTTCTATTTCGTCTTTCAGCAACTCCATTTTGTTGTGGAGTTCCCGCAGAACTGAATTGTCTAGTTATCCCCTTGGTATCACAAAATACATACAGAGTATAATTGTAAAACTCTGTTCCATTATCACGTCGAATGCACTTGATGGTTTTGTCTGTCTGATTCTCCACTAGGGTCATGAACTTTATGAGCAAATGAGGTGTCTCTTCTTTGGTTGCTAAAAAGAAAACCCATGTAAACCTGGAGAAATCATCAGTAATAACCAAGCACTATGCACGACGTCCTAAACTCAAAACACTAACTATACCAAATAAGTCCATGTGTAACAGTTAAAGAATAGACTCAATTTTGGTATGAGCAACTTGTTTATGAGGAAGTTTATGTTGTTTGCCTTATGAACATGGCAGACAATGTTCACTAAGTTGAAATTCTTTCAAAGGTAGACCTACAACATAATTTTCCTCTAACCAACGTTTTATATTTTTGATGTTTACATGGCCAAGATGACGATGCCATAACATTGAATCACTTTCGGAGGCTTTAGATAACAAACAAGACACCGTTACAAGTGAATGTGAACCATTCATGTCAAGTAAGTATGTGTCTTTGTCTCTCGGTGTTCTCAATAAATCCATTCTTCAGGAATTACAAATCCATGTTTTAGAATGAGACATTCTTTATTAGTGAAATGTGTTGAATACCTTTTGTAAAAAAATTGAGAGACGCTTAACAAATTATGTTTAACTTACTCAATAAAATTGACATCTTCAAAACTTAACACACAATTAGACACTGTACCTTTCTTTGTAATCTTATCATCTTTATCTCCTGCAAATATAATAGATCCTTTGTTATAAGGTTGAATGTTGTTTAACAGAGATATATTACCAATCATATGCCTTGAAAACCACTGTCAACATGCCAAACACTGTTGATAACTTGTCTTGGTTGTTCCTACACATATGAATGAATTTATTCATATTTAGGAACCCAAGCCATGGTTGACTTAAGCACATTGTTTTCATTCAAATATGATACAGACTTTAATATCATATATCTTCTATCATTGAAAATAGAATTTTCAACAATATCAGACTCAAATTGTTTTTTTTTTATTTTTCACTTTTGAATTGGTTTGATCAGAAGTGAAATCATTTTCCCTAAAGTGGTCTGAATTGAGTAGAATTGCTATCATCAACAAGTATAGATTTCTTGTTTGAAATTTCTTTATTCAAATCTGCTTTGATTTGATTATTTCTTTTATCAACAAAAGAATTTGACTAATTAGTATTCCTTTTGAATTTGACATTTAAAAATATTTGTTTTCTATTATTTGAAATTAAGTTGTGAAATTTTGTTTGCTTGATAGTGAATGTTGATGATGACAATTTCTAGCTCTATGATTTGGCTTGCCACATTATAACAACACATTCTATGATATGTATTTAATGCTCATGTATTTCGCACAATCTATTTATGATAACTTCCATAGTTACCATAGAATATAGCTTTAGTATATCTTTGGCTTTGTGATTCTTTAGTTAGTCTCTCTTTTCTTTCTTTCATTAAGGATTATTCTACATGATTCCTAAAGAATTAAGGTATCTTTTCAAACTTTTGATTCATATCTGAAGCCGATAAGGCATAAACTATAGCTTTAACCTTTTGAATTGTAGGAACTGGAATGGGACCAGTGTCTTTGATACCTGATCTACAAACATCTTGTTTCATAGAATTAGCAATAATAGGAGACTTATTCTTAAAGAAACTAACATTTTTTTCATTAAGGATATAATCTTCCTTATCTATGTTTTCTTTTGAAACAAATCTGTTCTTGAAATCAGTTTTAAGTTAGATACAAATGTTATGACTCGTTTTCTTTCACTGTCCTTAAAGTCTATCTTTGATTTCAGTTTCTTTTGTTTGTTAAACATTTTTTACAAACATTTGTAGAAATAAGAACATCTGAAGTTTCATTAATAACTGATGAAGAATTACACGAAGATTTTTCGTTACAAATTTTATTTTCCATAAAATCTATTTCATCATCACTTTCTAGTCTTCAACCAACCCTTCTTTCTTCACACATTCTGCAAAAGAACTGTCATGATTAATTTTAATTTTAGTTTTTATGACAGGGTCAACAGTCAATGTAACATTGACCAGAGATATTAAGTCTGACTTTGGTTGAAAACTTAATCTATAGGTCTCTTCATCTGGAGTGGTAATTGATAAAGGCAAACATGTGTAATCATGATTAATGGGTGGTGCAATGTTAGAATATCCAACACCACCTTTTCGACCATTAATTTTCTGAGTCATTTGACACTTGATTAAACCTTCAACCATATTTGTGGCCAGCTCAAATTTTTCAACAGTCAATTTTGAAAATAAGAGTTCACTGTTAAGTTTAATGATTTCTAAAGAAAGTTCATTGTTACGTGTTGTCAATTCTTTTATGTTACAATCTTTATCATGAAGATTCAATTTTGATTGATAAATCAATTTGTTTAATGCTTCTATCTTTTCTTTATAAATTTTCTTATCAGTTTTATATTTACGAGCTTGATATTGAAGTTTTCAACTTCTAAAATCAAGCGTTTGTTGTGAACTCTGTATCTTTGAGCCTTTTCTATACATGTATTTGAACAAAGATTAGTATTTACCTCTTCAGTCACTTCTTTCTTGTTCTTCTCTTAAGGTATGACATTTACCATGAAAGCTTTCGGTACCTTCTCTTCAGCTGCTTTGGGTGCCAGAGTAATCTCAACAGCATTGACAGAGTCTTCACAAGTAGTTGTCGAAGTTTCCTCAACAACATTTATAGTCTCTTCATATTTAGCTGGAGTAAACTCAATAGCTTCTTCTTTAACTTCTTTCCTTCCTTCTACAGTCACCTTTAAATGAGCTGGAGTAATCTCAACAGCTTTTTCTTTTAGCACATTTTCAGCATTCTCACAGACTTTTCAGCAAAAACTCCCTTCATCAATTCATCTAACACATACTCATCAAGTATATTCTCTTCTTCATGATCTTCATCAGTTTGAATTTCAGCGGACAAATCAGTTGATAGTTTGATATCTAGAATTTTCATCTGGTCTGACCAATCATATTCTTCATTGGTCTGAGAAACCAGGACTTTGTTGTTTGACCAATCATATTCTTCACTATCAGTTTGATTTGACCTTCCCTCCGTGCATTCTCTTGAAAAGTGACCAGGTTTGTCACAGTTATAACATCTCAAACTTGACTTATCAAACCCAATCTTGCTCGAGTTCTTTAGACCAAACATCTTTCTTCCCATTCTTCTTGCAAAATTTTTAGCACGATACACCACCGTAGCCATCTGATACTTGATATCATTTTCTTCAACATCATCAGGATTAACTTGTTGTAAGTCATCAACTAAAATATTCAGTGCACTAAGTCTTCTGGCTGTGAAAGCTTTATAAGTATTCATGAAAGTGGTGAGTATAGCTAGATGCTCTTCAGCTATTTGAATGGTTTGCATGTTTGGGTGGGAATTTACAACAAATGCTTGTTGTGTGGGTTGAGTGGATTGACTTTGTGGATAGGTTTAAGGTTGAGATTGAGATTGCATTGGTGTGAATGAATTTTCATTAGAAGCTTAGAACTGAGACATGGATGGATCCTTGACATTTGGATTAACAGAATTGGCTGCCTGTTGAAATAACTAGGAATAGCTGACATAGTAATTTGGATTACTAGCCATTTTTGCATATAATTCAGATGCTTCAACTCCCATAGTGTTGATGTAATTAGCAGCTCTTGGCTTGTCGTCCATCTCATATGACTTGATGGTTGAGATAAGATCACGGAGAGATAAGGTGAACAAATCCTTGGTTCTCTGAATGGTAGTGCAGTTGTTGTTCCAACTGTAAGGTAATGAGTTTAACAGCTTCTTGTTCACAACAATATTCTCCAAGGTAATACCAGCAATTTTCATCATTGTTATCAGCTTAACAAATCTCGACATTTGAGCCTCCAATGTTTCACCAAGTACGTGATTAAACGTATTAAACTCATGATTTAACATATCCTTTTGACTTTACATCATATCTTTATTTCCCATTATATGCTCCTCCATCGCATCCCATAAGTCTTTAGCTTTTTTGAAATCCTTGAACTTTTGAGCAATCTTAGTAGTAAGTGCCATAGTGATGGCAGCATATGCTTTGTCATCAAGCTCCATTTTCTTCATGTCTTCCTCATCCCAGAGGTGTTTCGGTTTTGGCACTAACACTCCCTTCTCGTTGTTATACACAGGGATATACGGTCCTTGTTTGATTGACCGCAACATCCGAGGTTCGTTGTAAATAACATGATACTCGAAACGGTAAACCCAGTCGGGATAATCTTCTTCGCTGAGAAGTCTAGGGGGTTTTGTGCTTGCACCAATCTTATTGTCGAGATTGAGGGTAGCAGTGATGTGCTTAAGATTAGCCATCTTGAAGATCAGAAATCAAACTTTTCAAAAAGCTTCAAACTAGAAGTTTTCATGCGAATAGTTGAGTTCTCGCATGAACAATCACCAACTTTTCGCGCGATTGGTTTTTCTAACTGAATTCTGCAAAAAAAAAGTGAACTTCTTGCGTGAATGGAATCTTTTGTAACAAACTTCTCAACAAACGTTTGCGAATTATAGACTTCTCGCACAAATATGAGCTTTTAACGTGCGATTAGCAAGTTTTCGCCTGTTCCATATTCAATCCAATTTCAATGATTCCAACTTCAATCTTTCACCAATTTGTTCAAAACTGATTAATTAAGCCTTG
The DNA here is from genome assembly GCA_025506505.1 of Flaveria sonorensis. Taxonomy (NCBI): domain Eukaryota; kingdom Viridiplantae; phylum Streptophyta; class Magnoliopsida; order Asterales; family Asteraceae; genus Flaveria; species Flaveria sonorensis. The sequence goes on from CM046433.1 coordinate 21,116,724, forward strand.
AATTAGTGATTTAGGTTCAAATTTGATCCTAAGTGTCTCTAATTGATTCATATTAGCTTGTTTAATCACATGAACATCACTGAATCTTCAATCAGCAACATAACAGCCATAAACATCTTCAAAATTGATCAAAAACAGTAGAAATCAAGTAGATATTTAACGAAATCCAAATTGGAGCTCAAGAACACTTCAAAAACATTCTTCGATCTTCAAATCAATCGATCTAGAGTACACCAAGCTTTGATACCAATTATAAGGATCAACAATTTACAATAAGATCGATCTCGTGACAAGAATGCGAAATGTAATCATCACGGAATACAAGATTGAATAAGCAAAAAAGAACATAAGTGTAAATAAACTTCAAACTCTATTGGTCTCTGATTTGAAAGATACAAATTACATGCAAAATCAGGGAAATGTCAAAAGCTCTCTAAATAAATCACAAAACAACTATTTATACTAAACTAGAAGTTCTCGCGTAGTTCTTGCGCGAGATGCAACTTCTCGCGCTGTATAGTAGTAGAGAATTTTAAAGCTTAACAAATAAAACTAGCAATGGCACTGCCAACACACATTGAGCCCATGGCATCATATCCACTTTCATCGTCCTCATGTGTACAAGATCGATGATCTTATAATGTGTTTTGGTACATGAAAATCAAAAAGGTAGCATTATCTTTATCATTTCTGAGATTACATGATATTTTTGTCTTTTTTTTATTGCTCGGGCATGGTTGTAGGTTTTGATGTAGGAAGAGGAAATCCGCCATTCTTTAAGAATAATAATAATATGTTAGGTATTCCATTAGGTTTGAAACTTGTTTTTATATAAACTTTTTAGTTTTGTGTTTATTTAATTCATATTTCTTATGTTCGATTTGGATTTATTTTTTATATTTTCTGTTTGTATTAAGAGGGAGGGGTCGGGATGTGACCTTAATGGATATATTGGTGTAATAGTGACAAATTAAGTAGTGGTTTAAAATATTAGATAAAATCTAGTCAAATTTATGGAAAACAAATGTTATATTGCTAGAAGTATAGTCAAATTATTATGTTCAACATAATCAACATGACTATTTTGATTCATCCGATGAATGTTGTTTGTAATGAGAAATTGCTAAAGACAATGAAACCTAGATATATTCCTTTGATTGGTAAAACACGTTCTGCTTGTCGGTTACACTAAATAGAAATATTGATGACCATCTTGAAGAATACACATGTTTGATAAACTATATATATACCATTCATATACATGAAAATAATCAAACCAAACTCAAGAATTACTCTAGTTGAACAAATGGAACACAGACTTGGCGTTGCTCTATGTTTCCTGTTGTTGATTCCGAATGTATTAGCAAATGTGACTCAAGCATCTGCAAGCACGACACTTGAAACAACTCGACGTTTGTATTCATATATCTTTTCGCACACTTAATTAATCATTCATTACTTGATTAACTAACTTGAAGTTTCCCATGATATGAATATAGGTTTACTGCGTGGAAGTATCTCCGGCTGTGTAGATCCTGCAAATGATCCTCCAAATGACTATGGAAGTGATCCTTCACATGATTGTTCACAACATAATTCTGCACCAAATGCACATGTCGCATAGTCTATGAGCTTCCTCCCCGTCATAACTAGGACCACTATATGATGACCATACCATTAAGATTATGTTTTAGTTACTTTCTTGATTGATCACGATTAAGATTAGATTATGCTAAATAAATATCAAATCTTGCCAAAGTAATTTTGCGTATGATACTTCTATAGAATGATATAATGTTTAACCACTAAGACTCTGATTCTTCTTCTTTATATATCTATGTCTTAGAGAATCCAATGGTTAAGTTTAATTCTTTATCACATCACGCCGTTCAGTACAACCATTATTACCACAATAAATGCTTGTATAATTGATCATTGAATTGTATACATTATCATCTTTTGTTTTGTTACGATATAATTGAATTAATTAAATTAAATTAATATACAGTTAAACTAATTAATTAGGTATGACGATCGCGTGTTGTGATGGTGACCGTTGGCGACGTGCCTAAGCATGTAACTGGACATGTATGAAGCTGAAGCGACTTGCCTTTAGATATTCAAACGTAGCTAGATAGAAAAGATCATGTTGTATGATAGTATATCGAGAAAATAAGAAAAAACTACGACATAAAAATGAGCGTTAAAAAAATTGAAAGCGTATTTAGAAAAAAAAAAGAAATATGTCATAAGTATAAGCTTAGATTTTAGTGAAATTTACGTGGTAATATCGTCCGGCATGGTATTTAATAAAATTTATATTGAAACTTTGAGTTAAATAAACACGTCGCATGGGTATATTTGGAGCATACGAAAAACACTATAGTTAAAGGTATAAAAAATAAAACATGCAAATAATTAATTATTTAATAAATATTATAATTAAAAATAAACAACAATCTTATGATGTACGCTAATATGTGTGTACGTTTAAATTATTTATTTAACTAATCTAGAAAATTGTGTATTACACGAGTTTGAATAAAAATATTAAATTAATAGTTGTTAATTAATATTTAAAAATAATAAAATATTTTTTTGAAAGAAAATATGAGTAAATTACGTATAATTAACTAATTTAGAAAATAAAACAATAATAACATTTTAAAAAACCTTTATTGGAAAATGTCACGAATAGTAAACAAGTTTCAAATGTGTTTCTGTTTAACTTGTGACACTAGGCATTTTCAGGTCACTTTTCGATAAACAAAAACATGAATTTCCGATCATACACTTATGTATTTAATATTGTCTACTTAAATGCGTCATTTATTATATAAACATTCACGAACATTTCACATAACGGTAATTCGGAAAATTGCCGAATCACACACGCTTTTTGTCACACCCCAACCTTAACGGCGGAAACGTCGAGATGTAAGGGCTAAGATTGTTCATGCCACACAACCCTAACTTCAAGTGTAAATATCGTTAAATACCAAGTTCATGACATGCAAAATGATAAATCATAAGTCTCAACACAACCAACATAACATAAGTTTAATTTAGCATCAAGTAACAAAATATGCCCTTTTATTAATCTCTAGGTCCAATCCTAGATGTGTATATGTCTTCAAGAGTAATACTAAGCGGGATCATTACCTGAAACATGTTAAAAATAAGGTCAACATATAATATTGGTGAGTTTCCATAGATTGAACATACATATATATATATATATATATATATATATATATATATATATATATATATATATAAACATTAAGATGGCAATTCATGTCATAGGTTAAAGGACAATGCAAATATAAATGGGTAAACAAATATAACAATCAAACATTGATAAATATGCTCACAACGAACTTATACGATTAGCTAAGTGTACTTGGTTCCCATGGTGATCAAGAATACGTCACCAGAAGCCGGCAATAACCTCGGCTTTAGCACCAAATAGGCTTGTCAGGCCCATAGATTTATGACTTCACTAGGCTAGCAATAGTTAATGATTGTATTTTACAAGTGTCAATCTCATAATAATTGCAAGAATCCAAATAACCATGATATAATATAAAATGAATTGCACGAGTGTTACAAGAGTATAAACATCTTTACAAGTGTGCTTTTAATAAGGTTAACATGTCTCGCCCCAAATGTGTGAAATAAAATAAAATAGGGTATGAAAAACTCACATGAATTATAAGAATGAATAAATATGGAGTCTTGTACTAACGCCGAAGGTTCGTTTAAGTTCAACCTAAAGAACGGCGTTTTAAGTTAAATCCATAATTATTATTATGTTAACGGTACATGGGAATCTACGGTTTCCTTTGAAATTTGGGGTTTTTGGATGGCAACGATGATAGTATAACGATTTTTATTTGAAAACTTATACACCATTTAGCCAATGATTATAAATTATAAAATAAACCCAATTAACGTTTATTTTAGAATGTAAATAACCAAATAAGAAATAATTTCATCAATAAGAAATTAAAATTTTATAATTACAGCACTTACTGAAATGCTATTTGATTTAATAATTAACTTGTAGTTTAATACCAATTTATAATAAATGATGTGGTATTAAAATCAATTATAAAATATAATAGATGAAACATGTTAATTATACATATATACATATACATTTTTATACAATTTCAAACTTGTAAATATATTTTATAAAAAAAATGAAAGATTTATTAAATTGAAATTCTTGAGAATTAAAAAGAATAATTTCATTACAATTTAAAACTAACAATACATTTTATAACAATTTTTTTTTATAAATTTTCAATGTAAGAAGATAAAAGATTTATTAATTAAATTTCTAGGAAATTTAAAAGAAAAATCATTTTATTTAATTTCTGGTTGAAAATGATTTTTATATAATTCATATTAATATTAAAATATTTTTCAGGATTTTATAAATCCATAAAACACATTATATAAAAAAAATGCAGGGACTCGGGTTCTAACTCGGGTCCCTTACCCCACCACCCCAAGCTTTAACCAACGGGCCAGAGCCCTGTTTTGTGTTATGAAACGCAACCCAAATGTTATAACCTATTTCCAAAGAAAATCCCAAATCATCATGAACCCTAGTTTCCAAATCGATCAAATTGAACAACGAAATGAGATCATGAATGAAATTAACATTAGGGCTTTTGTTACCCGTAAGAAATCGAGTGTTTTTGTGTATTTAATTACCTGTAAGAAGGTGAAGTTGATGGAGATTAGAAAAACCTAAGTCGCGACGGTGGTATCTTCGATTCAAGAGGTTGCCGTTGATTACAATCCAATTCGTGGTACCAGAAGCTTCGAATGGTGTATAAGATCAAAAGCCCTCTGTCAATTTTAGTGTTAGATGCTCGGAAGTGGTTCTTCGGTTGGGTTGCAGGTTCGGTGTGTTTGCAGAGGATTAATTCGATGAATGGGGTAGTTTCAGAGTAAATTGGAGATGGGTATACGTTAGAAACATTTCTAATATGATTAACTATTGTTTGATTACACATGATTGCACTCGTTTCAAGTCTATTAGTGTGGATTTATTGAATGTGGTTCGGTTTCGAGTCCATACAACTTACAGATTCGATTTGAAGGGGTTAAGAGTTCGAAACTCCTGTATGGGTGTAAAGAGTGAATTAATTGAGTTTAATCAGGTGCAATTCGAGAGGTTTGGGGTTCGCCGGACTTAGCCGGACGTGCGGCCGGAGATGGGGGCCGGAAAAACGGGCGATGGGAGAAAGAATTTGGGTTTTAAAGAAAATTAGATTTTGGTCCCTGTAGTTTAAGTTTTTAACAGTTTATGTAACAAGTTTTAAATTACGAAATTTTAAATTTTAAATAATTAAATTTTTATTTGACTAATTATATATGCATATATATATATATATATTTATTTATTTTACCAATTATTATAGTTATTATTATTATTACTATTTATTTATTTATTTATTTATTTATTTTTTATTTATTTATTTATTATATTTGTTAATCTTATAAAAATTTAACATTAACTTATTTGTTTTTATTAAAAGACTAAGAACACAATTTTTAACAATGTAAGAATCTATTTAATTAGTACCCATCAAGTTATAAAATTCTAACCATACTTAACTGAGATTATAGTTCGATAAGGCATTGGGACTATTAAAATTTCTAAGAGAACCCTCATAATTTTATTAATAACACAAAAAACACATACAAGAGATAACAGAGTTAACAATCCATTAACAAAAGTACGAAAGGTCACAGTCTCACCAACTTTAAGAAATTTCGTCCTGAAATTAAAGATAAGACTAAGCGACCAGATATGGGTATTTCTTCATGTGATCCTTGCGTTCCCAAGTGAACTAGGCTCCACGTTTATTTTCCCAACGAACTTTGATGATTTGCGTGGTAATTGTTCGGGTCTTCTTCAGTGTTCGATCCATAATCTCAACAGGTTTCTCAACAAAATGCAAGGACTTGTCTATTTGAATCTCCTCCAAAGGAACATGCAAATTTTCATCGGCCAAGCATTTTCTCAAGTTTGAGACATGGAAGACAGGATGAACCCCGCTAAATTCAGAAGGTAGCTCCAGTTTATAAGCCACTTTTCCAACTCTTTTTAGAATCTTGAATGGTCCTACAAACGGAGGAGCTAACTTACCCTTCTTCCCAAAGCGAACAACACCCATCCATGGTGAGACCTTAAGAAGAACCATGTCATTGACTTAAAACTCCAATGGCTTGCGTCTTTTATCCACGTAACTCTTTTGTCGACTTCTAGCCACCTCCAGGTTATTACGGATTTTGGAGACTCTATCGGTCATCTCTTGAATGAGTTCTGGACCGGTAATGAAATTTTCACCAATGTCAGTCCAGCAAATCAGAGAACAATATTTACGACAATATAGAGCTTCGAATGGAGCCATTTTGATACTTGAGTGGTAACTGTTATTATAAGAGAATTCCGCTAACAGTAAATGCGTATCCCAGTCACCACCAAAGTCAAGAACACAAAGACGTAGCAAATCGTCAAGGGTTTGAATAGTTCGCTCGGTTTGACCGTCCGTTTGAGGATGGTAAGCCATGCTTAAATCCAGTTGAGTACCCAAGAGTTCTTGCATAGAAGACCAAAAGTGTGAAGTGAAACGAGCATCTCGATCGGATATGATGTGTAAAGGCACGCCGTGACGACTAACAATCTCATCAATGTAAATACGAGCCAAATTTGAAACTTTGTAAGTGTCTCGTATTGGTATGAAATGTGTTGTTTTGGTCAAACGGTCAACAATCACCTATATACTATCATGACCACGAGGAGTATGAGGTAACTTGGTTATGAAATCCATGGATATGTGCTCCTATTTCCACATAGGGATTTCGGGTTGCTCAAGTAAACCACTAGGTCGTTGATGTTTCGCTTTGACCCTTGCACACGTGAGGCATTTTGCTACATAAGAAGCGATATCTTTCTTCATCCCTGGCCACCAATATTGGCCATGCAGATCCATATACATCTTATCGGACCCAGGGTGAATAGAGTAACGTGTTTGATAAGCTTCGTTCATGATGAAGTGACGGAGATTGTCTCGATTTGGAACCCAAAGTCGGTTCAAAAAATACAACATACCATTTGGTTTTGTTTCCAGTTGTGACCGAACGTTAAATGCTATTTCTTCATTCTTACTTTCTTCAGTAAACGCCACTTGTTGAGCCTCACGGATGCAAAACTCGAGGTCACTATCAACCCTTATATTTTGGAGCATGATAGTAGCCTCGTTGACATCCACGTGAATCTCCGTATCAAATTCTCCCAGTGTGTAAAACCATTGCCTTCAATCTAGAATTTCTTGAAGTGAGACAGTCTTATTGTGGATCTTGCAACTTAGTGCGTCGGCTACAACATTCACCTTTCCAGGATGATAACGAATGCCACAGTCGTAGTCGCTAATCAACTCAATCCAACGTCGTTGCCTCATGTTGAGAATCTTTTGATTGAACACGTGTTGAAGGCTCTTGTGATTGGTGTAGACTATACATTGCGTCCCATAAAGGTAGTGCCTCCAAATCTTTAAGGCAAAAACCACGGCACCAAGTTCAAGATCATGGGTTGTGTAGCTCACTTCATGAACCTTCAATTGTCTTGAAGCGTATGCTATGACCTTTCCTCGTTGCATTAGAACACAACCAAGGCCTTGACTAGATGCATCACAGTACACAGTAAAATCATCATTTCCATTAGGGAGGGTTAGAATAGGAGCGTTACACAACTTGCGTTTCAGTGTCTCGAAAGCCTCTTCTTGTTCGAGTCCCCATTCAAAAAGTCTATTCTTTTGAGTTAGCGCCGTAAGTGGTTTCGCAATTTTCAAGAAGTTTGCAATAAACCTACGGTAGTAACCCGCTAAACCAAGAAAAGTGCGGACTTCAGTTGGGGTCGTGGGAACACACCAGTTTTTCACGGCTTCTATTTTAGCAGGGTCGACGTGAATTCCTTGGCAATTCACCACATGACCTAGAAATTGAACTTCTTCAAGCCAAAATTTGCACTTAGAGAACTTGGCATACAGTTGTTCCTTCTTCAAAAGTTTAAGAACTTGTCGCAAATGCAACAGGTGATCGGTTTTTGTCTTGGAATAGATGAGAATATCATCGATGAACACAATCATGAATTTGTCAAATACGGTTTACATATTCGATTCATGAGATCCATGAAGACAGCAGGTGCATTAGTCAAGCCAAAAGGCATAACCATGAACTCATAATGTCCATATCGAGTACGGAAAGCGGTTTATGGAATTTCATTTTCATGGACTCGCAATTGATGATATCTAGAGCATAAATCGATCTTCGAGAATTGCATAGCTCCTTGGAGTTGATAAAAGAGGTCATCGATTCGAGGGAGGGGGTATCGGTTTTTGATGGTGAGTTTGTTGAGTTCCCGATAGTCGATACACATACGAAACGAACGATCTTTCTTCTTCACGAATAGCACAGGTGCACCCCATTGTGAAGAGCTAGGATGAATAAAGCCCTTATCAGTCAATTCTTGCAGTTGACTGGCTAGTTCTTGCATTTTCGAAGGTGCAAGAAGATAAGGTGACTTAGCCACAGGGTTTGCACCGGGGATCAGGTCAATCTTGAATTCAACTTCCCGAACGGGAGGTAACCCACTAAGATCCTCAGGAAACACATTGGGAATGTCTCGTACAACAGGAATATCCTTAAGTTCCTTCCCTTTGGTTTTCGTGCTAACTACGTAAGCCATAAAGGCTATGTAATTCTTACTCGAACACTTTCGGGCCTTGATACACGACATAAGCTTGAGTCCTTTAGATGATTTTCCCCAAAGACTTTTAGAGTATCTCCCGAAGGTAGTGGAATGCGAATACATTTCTCGAAACAGATAATCTCCGCATAGTGTTTGGCTAACCAGTTCATGCCAATAATGATGTCGAAACTCTCCAATTGCATAGGAATAAGGTCAATAGGAAATTCGTACTCGTTAAGGCTCAAGATACAATCATGAATGATGACGTCAATAATGATAGATTTGCCATCAACGACCTCGACCGTAAAGGATTTTTCTAATTTAGAATGCTGCTTAGCAAGAGTAGGTTCAAACTCTAAGGACACAAAACTCTTATCCGCTCCTGAATCAAAAAGTACAGACACATAGCAATTATTTACAAGATACATACCTGCTCAGATATAGAGCTATCATTGGTATATGGAAAGCAAGTATGAATTTTATACAATAAAAGATCGAGTAACGGAAAAGAATGACATACCATTCACCATATTGTTATTTGCCTGCGCTTGATTTGCATTGATGTTGAAAGCCCGTGCTCGAGCCGGTGGAACATTCCCCACAAGTCGAGGACATTGTGGATGAAAATGACCAGTTTCGCCATAATTGTAGCAGGCTTGGTTAGCGACCATAACAGCGTTGTTTGGGGCACGATGACACGTAGCCACCAGATGCCCGTCTTTCCTACAAAGAGAGCAAATTCGGCATCGATTATTTCCCGTATGATGATACTTGCAAGTGTTGCACATCGGATGTGGGCCAGTGTAAGCTCTTGCCATAGGTGCTTAGTTTGCAATGACAGCTTGCTTTTGTAGGGCATTAGGTGCTGTCATAGCAAAATTACGGGCAGGTGTGAACTTACGCTTATTACCCTTGAATAAAGGTTCAGCCTTCACCTCCTTAGTTGCCTCGGGAGTCACCTTTGCTGTTGATTTTGTACCCTTCACCGTCAAAGTACCAGCCCTTATGTGATTCTCAGTGAGCTGCGCGGTGATGTTTATTGCTTCCTCCAAGGTCGTGGGCCTACTTCCCATAAAAGCATCTTGAATTTGTGGTGGTACTCCTTTCATAAATTTCTTAATGTTGCGGGTTACAGTATCCACCATATGCGGTAAGAGCATACTCAATTCATGATGCCGGGTGGAAAAGCCAAGTGGTTGCCATTATCTTGCTTGAGGTTCCAAAATTCTTCCTCCAGCTTTTGCAGTTCACTCCTTGGACAGAACTTTTGAATCATGACATTCTTGAATTCTTCCCAAGTGAGTGCCAAAGCAACTTCTGCACCTTGGTTTCTCTTCTCACTATTCCACCAAGTGAGTGCCCGTTGTTGAAGGACACTCACAGCATAACGGACCTTGAGCTCTTCGGGACACTCACTATTAATGAAAGTGTTCTCCATGCTTTCGAACCACTCGAGAAGTCCAGTGGCTCCCTCCATACCACTAAAACTAGTGGGTTTGCAAGAATTAAAGTGTTTGAAGGTACTAGTTCGGTGATTCCCTCCTTGGTTATTGTTGTTTTCACCTTGGCCATTGTTATCACCCCCACCATTATTCCCTTTCACGTTGTTACTATTGTTAGCCACCAGGATACTACTTAGTTCGGCAACCATAGCGGTGTGCTTTCGGTCGGAGCTAGCCCGTTTTCCATGATGGCGAGACATTCTATAAAATATAAATAGAGAAGATATTAGAATTTCGGTGATAAACTAGTTCAAATAATCATAAATTTTGAAATTTATAAATGTAAACAGGATGGTTAAATTTGGTACCACACAGCCAATAGGAACATTGACACGTCGAGGTAACTTAATTCCAATTACCTTGGGGAAAATGTGTATGTTGACCATAATTTATCACTCATCCCGGAAATCCCCAGGTAAACATAACAGGTCCCGCAGTGGGATTTATACGAAATGCTTACCTTAGCCCGAGGGCTTTTTTCCAGGAAATCCAGAATACGGGTGTTTATGTGTCACACACTTCCCTATAGGCTATTAGAATTAAAATCTCGATGAGATTTTCAAGATATAGACATAGTGTCTAAAGAATTTTATCCACTCGATATGATGCGTAAGATTCCACACGTAGTCGAAATAAGTTTTAGAAAAGATTAGACGTGGTAGAACTTAAGGGCAGACAAAGGGAGTTAGGAAGTTGGGGTATACAAGATTCAAGTCACACAGCTAGGGCACCATTTTCTAAGTAAAGTCAAATAGCACATAAGGGATTCATCATGCAACATGTAACATCATGTGATAGGCATATAAGCAAACTTACAAGATCATAACGAATATTCATGAAAAGGGTCCCTACTTTAACCATAGTCTAGGCCACCATTTCTAATATCCTAAATCCCTATAGTTATGGGCTCTGATACCAATCTATCACACCCCAACCTTAACGGCAGAAATGTCGAGATGTGAGGGTTAAGATTGTTCATGCCACACAACGCTAATTTAAAGTGTAAATATCATTAAATACCAAGTTCATGTCATTCAAAATGATAAATCATAAGTCTCAACAGAACCAACATAACATAAGTTTAATTTAGCATCAAGTAACAAAATATGCCCTTTTATTAATCTCTAGGTCCAATCCTAGATGTGTACATGTCTTCAAGAGTAATACTAAGCGGAATCATTACCTGAAACATGTTAAAAATAAGGTCAACATATAATGTTGGTGAGTTTCCATATATTGAACATACATATATATATAAACATTAAGATGGCAATTCATGTCATAGGTTAAAGGACAATGCAAATATAAATGGATAAACAAATGTAACAATCAAAGCTTGACAAATATGGCCACAACGAACTTATACGATTAGCTAAGTGTAATTGGTTCCCATGGTGATCAAGAATACGTCACCAGGAGCCGGCAATAACCTCGGCTTTAGCACCAAATAGGCTTGTCAGGCCCATAGATCTATGACGTCGCTAGGCTAGCAATAGTTAAAAATTGTATTTTACATGTGTCAATCTCATAATAATTACAAGAATCCAAATAACCAAGACAAAATATAAAATAAATTGCACGAGTGTTACAAGAGTATAAACATCTTTACAAGTTTGCTTTTAATAAGGCTAACATGTCTCACCCCAAATGTGTGAAATAAAATAAAACGGGGTATGGAAAACTCACATGAATTATAAGGATAAATAAATATAGAGTTTTGTACTAACGCCAAAGGTTCGTTTAAGTTCAACATAAAGAACGACGTTTTAAGTTAAATCCATAATTATTATAATGTTAACGGTACACGGGAATCTACGGTTTCCTTTGAAATTTGAGGTTTTTGGATGGCAACGATGATAGTATAACGATTTTTATTTGAAAACTTATACACCATTTAGCCAATGATTATAAATTATAAAATAAACCAAATGAATGTTATTTCAGAATTTAAATAACCAAATAAGAAATAATTTCATCAATAAAAAATTAAAATTTTATAATTACAGCATTTATTGAAATGCTATTTGATTTAATAATTAACTTGTAGTTTAATACCAATTTATAATAAATGATGTGGTATTAAAATCAATTATAAAATATAATAGATGAAACATGTATATATATATATATATATATATATATATATATATATATATATATATATATATATATATATATATAAACATGTTTATACAATTTCAAACTTGTAAATATATTTTATAAAAAAAATGAAAGATTTATTAAATTGAAATTCTTGAGAATTAACAAGAATAATTTCATTACAATTTAAAACTAACATTACATGTTCGAACCCGGGTCCCTTACCCCACCACCCCAAGCTTTAACCAATGGGCCAAAGACCTGTTTTGTGTTATGAAATGCAACCCAAATGTTATAACCTTTTTCCAAAGAAAATCCTCAAATCACCACGAACCCTAGCTTCCAAATCGATCAAATTGAATAACAAAACAAGATCATGAATGAAATTAACATTGGGGATTTTGTTACCCGTAAGAAATCGAGTGTTTTTGTGTATTTAATTTCCTGTAAGAAGGTGAAGTCGATGGTGATTAGAAAAACCGAAGTCGTAACGGTGGTATCTTCGATTCAAGGGGTTACCGTCGATTACAATCCAATTCTTGGTACAGAAGCTTCAAATGGTGTATAGGATCAAAAGCCCTTTGTCAATTTTAGTGTTAGATGCTCGGAAGTGGTTCTTCGGTTGGGTTGCAGGTTCGGTGTGTTCGCAGAGGATTAATTCGATGAATGGGGTAGTTTCAGACTAAATTGGAGATGGGTATATGTTAGAAACGTTTCTAATATGATTAACTATTGTTTGATTACACATGATTGCACCCGCTTCAAGTCGATTAGTGTGGATTCATTGAATGCCGTTCGATTTCGAGTCCATACGACTTACAGATTCGATTTGAAGGGGTTAAGAGTTCGAAACTCCTGTATGGGTGTAAAGAGTGAATTAATCGAGTTTAATTAGGTGCAATTCGAGAGGTTTGGGATTCGCCGGACTTAGCCGGACGTGCGGCCGGAGATGGGGGCCGGAAAAACGGGCGATGGGGGAAAGAATTTGGGTTTTAAAGAAAATTACATTTTAGTCCCTGTAGTTTAAGTTTTTAACAGTTTATGTAACAAGTTTTAAATTACAAAATTTTAAATTTTAAATAATTAAATTTTTGATTGACTAATTATATATGCATGTATATATATTTTTATTTATTTTACCAATTATTATAGTTATTATTATTATTACTATTTATTTATTTATTTATATATTTATTTATTTTTTATTTATTTATTATATTTGTTAATCTTATAAAAATTTAACATTAACTTATTTGTTTTTATTAAAAGACTAAGAGCACAATTTTTAACAATGTAAGAATCTATTTAATTAGTACTCATCAAGTTATAAAATTCTAACCAAACTTAACTAAAATTATAGTTCGATAAGGCATTGGAACTTTTAAAATTTCCAAGAGAACCCTCATAATTTTATTAATAACACAAAAGACACATACAAGAGATAACGGAGTTAACAATCCATTAACAAAAGTACGAAAGGTCACACTTTTATCCCCGAACGTTGGTGATTTCTCAAAATAGTTTTCAAACAATCATAATTGGTATGAAATTATGTGTTTATGTTATTAAAATTATGAATTTTCTAGCATTTACGCGTTTTCACGTATTTTCGGCTTTTAAAGCTTAAAAATTATTAAAATGACTTTGAATTAGAAAAATAAATATTGTTTCATGTTATTAATTTTTATTTAATATTATGTGAGCATTTTGTATTTTCGGTGTAGTAAAAGTTCAATCGCGTATCGTTAAAACGATTTTATAAAACTATGGGGGGCTTTTTTGTAAAAAAAAAGTATAAAACCCAACCCCCCAACCCTAATCACCATTTGGCCGTCCCCTCCCCTTTCAGGTTTTTGCAACAAATCACGCACACACACACACAAACACACATAAAGCACACCTTGTTTGATCTTGTTCTTGCATATTGGTGGTGATTTTCATCGTTTCTAGCATCAAAGGCGTACTAGGGATCATTATCTTAGCATTTCAAGTAAGTTTGTATATTTGGTTTTATGTTCTTTGATCTTCATGATGAACATGAACCCAAGATGATCCAAACAAGTCAAAACATGAAACTGATTAAAATTGATGATGGATTATGTGTTAGTAGTCAATATAATGATGTTTTGTACGGATTGGTTTTGTGAAATTGTATGCTTTTGATAAAAACCAAGGATTACTTAATAAGGAAACTTTAATTTGGGGCTTTTGTATAAATCATATGATTTTGATGAAATTAGAATGAATTGATGGTTCTTGGATGTTAGTTGATGCTAGTGGTGAAAATTCATGTTTCGAACTTTTGATTTTGGCTCGGTTTTTTAGTACTTTCTATTACAGGAAACTTTTTAGTTAAGTTAGTTTATAGATAATGATTTATGCATGTTTGATGAGATGTGGTAATTGTTATATGATGTTTAGGGCATAAGAATGGATTGGGAATAATCGAATGGTGTAAAACGCATCGTATGAACATAATTGCTATTTATGAAAACTTTTGAGACACGATGTGTTGTGTGATGAGTATGTTATCTGTAGAACATATTATGGTGATGTGATTGATGTTGAAATGGTCATAGGAACATGTTAGGAGATTTGGATGAAATTTGTGCAACTTGTGTTCTTATGTTTTAAATTAGGAAGCTTTGGGCATGATGTAGTTTCTTGATTATATTAACATGTTTTGGATAATTATTAGATGTGTTACATATATAATTGAGATGGTTCTTGTGATATGATTCATAATGTTTAAACGAATTGCACATGTGTAACGATGTCATACTTTCCAAAAATAGATTTCCAACATGAAACTTTATGTGAATAATTATTTGAGCTATTTGAGCATGACTAAACATGTTTTTACTTATTTTAGTCACCAACGGGCGTCGGGTGAATCCGGTCAACATTGGTCAACAAAAGTCAACTTTGATTAAAAAAACGTCAACTTGGTTGAACTTGTCAAATATTTCTCGAACACGCCAATAGTTATATATTTTGGATACAACAGGGTTAATCTTGACCATTATGAACACACACTCATGGACTTATTTTTGTTCGGTAACTATTAGCTCTTGGCTGTTACACTTCATGTTTTTCCTACGCATCTAAGGTGTGTTTTCATGACCCTACTTTTACTTGCTTTCCTTTTTGTGGGAGAAGCATGCAAACTATTTATATTTATTAGGTTTTAGTATTATTGGTATATCGACTGTTACTGTGGTGAAAACATTATTATGCAAGTCCTTACACACTCGAACCGTAAATATCGAACTAGCGAGGTGATTTTTAGTAGTACTACTGGGTTTGACAAACCCCACCCGTGTTAGTTGCAATAACTCGACTGGAGGTCGAATGGGGGTTTAATTGACCTAGACACTTGCCATTGTTCTATGATAAGACATGGCAGAAGGCAAAACAACTCACAAACAGTCAGCTTCGGTCTGAAACGCTAAGCAACTCGATATATAGGCTAGCTACCTATGGTATACCTTTGTTTACTTTTACCTCGAAAATGCTCAAACATATTTATTGATTTACACGTGCGAACTCACCAACCTTGTGTTAACACACTTAAGCATGTCTTCTCAGGTCGCTAGCATGCCTAAGGCTTGGGTTGCATATCTGAGGCTCATGCATCATTTTTATCATTTGAAAGCAACTTGATTTACATTTAGTATTTTCATTGGGCGCCTTGTTTTGCGCATATATTACTCATGGTTTTATAAATGTTTACGCTTCCGCACTGATTACATTGCTACCTATGTTTTTCTCTGATTTAAGGTCAAATGCTTATTTTAAATTTCATATAGTGTAGTTTGATATGACTGTGTCTGAGATCCTGTTTTGTCATGCGCCTTGCGGTAGAACCCAGCTGGTGGATTTTGAGGGTGTGACATCACTCATGCATATTTCATCAAATTGAACGACTAAACCATCAAATCGATCGAGTCATTATCAGACTTTCTTATGTCAAGAAAGTGATGGAGGAGAAGATGCGGAGGTCGTAATTTTCAACAATCATATTATATTAAAAAAATAAAAAAACATGTTAATTATATTATAATATAAAATAAATTACCTAAAACTCTCGTCATCTTACCACATCAGCATTAAAAAAAATAAAAAATTATTCCCTAATTAAAACAAAAAGAAAAAATTGCTAAAAACATGTGGAAACATATAATTTAAATAAAACATGAAAGCTGAGTGAACTAACCAGGACATTTTTTAAATTTGAGTTACTAAATTAGAACACTTTTAAAATCTAATTACTATTTAACAAAGTTACTCCAAATTTTCATCTTTAAAAAACTTTTGCTATAAAAAAATATTTTTTAAACACTGCAAATTGTTTTTAATAATTTTTTAAACAATATAATTTTCTAAAAGTTATTTGTATTAAAAACTTCATATTTCATAAATTTTTGTTTTTAAAATAATTATGTTTTTAGCAGAGTAAATTACATGGTTAGTCTTGTGGTATGCCCATATTACAATATTGGTCTTAACTTTGAGAAATTACATCATTGGTCCTAGTTGTTTGTCAAATCGTAACACAACCGGTCTTGAAGTGGATGTATGTTAAGTATTCCGGTTAAATATTTTGAAAAATTATTATACCACTTATTATTATTATTATTATTATTATTATTATTATTATTATTATTATTATTATTATACTACTACTACTACTACTACTACAATTACTCTCCTATATGTTTAAAAAGACGTTGAAATGAATAGTGCCAGGGTGTTTTCGGTATTTTGCAATACCTTGGATTTTGTGTCGTGCCTTTTTATGTGTTATTAGCCTCTGTAATGAATACACTTAAAGACTGATGCAACCAAAGATCAAAAAGAGCTCTCAGCATGCACATATGAAGTACAAGGAAGTTACTTCGGAAGATTTGATATAACTAAGTGAACTATGCTAAGTATCAAATCTTCTGAAGCCAAAAGACCAATTCTTCCAAAGCCAAAGATAAAGTCTTCCAAAGCGAAAGACTGATTTCTTTCAAAGATAGAGAAGACATGCTTTTTCTGAATCACCTTTTGACAAAAGTTGAACAACTTTCCGGTGTCATTGCTGAAGTCTCACCAACTTATATGAGTTGGTGAAAAGTCTAAGCTTTTGTCAACTGTAGATTAAGGTCTTTTGTCTCTAACATTCTAACTATGTACTTTTATCCTTTTTTATAATAAATTAGGATGTGAGCTATGGCATGTCATAGTCATTAGTCAAAAGGCAAGCTGCTTTTTGACTCCACATTGATCTTGTTATCTAGATTAGTGTTTCCAGCTGGCCTTCAAAGTATGGCCAGTTTTAGGATGTAATATAAAGTGTCTCAAGTACTTGTATTCTATCATGTAAGCTTTGTAACACTTGTAAGAACTTGAGAGCAATATACATCATTCTTAAAACCCATATTTGAGTGTTCCTACATATTGTTCTTGTTACTTATGTTCATTGTTTCATCATCTTAACCCGTTCCCTATTTGATCTGCTAAGTGTTCTAGCTCTCTCCACGTTGTGAAACTGTTTCATTTACCACCCTTCAATGGTCCTGCAATTGGTATCAGAACATTTCAGGCTCTTAATTGTAAGATCTCACCATCTTAAATCCCTTCAGTTTTACAAAACACTTATCAACTCAAATGGCAGCTATCTCTAAGGGTGATATGGAAACCGGTACCGTGACTAAGTCTTCACTGATCACTCCTGATGACTTTGATACTTGGTGCCAACATATGGAAGGGTTCACCAAGTCTCAAGCCAGCAGGATGTGGAGATCTGTCGTTGAAGAACATCACATCCCAAGCACCTATTCAGCCACTGCTAGAGGTAGGATGATTCCAAAGAAAATGACTGACTACTCTAAAGAAGACTACATGAAAATAGATGTAGATCAGAAATCCATGACTGCTCTTCCAAACTCCATATACAACGGCTTCAAGAAGTGCAAGGCTACTAAGCAACTCTGGGATGCACTAAAGCTCATGTATGAGGGGTCTGAGGAAGCCAAAGAAAACAAGAAAGACATCATGAAGTAGCGGTTTGAGAAATTCACCTACAAAACAGGTGAAACCAAGACTCAAAAATACTTCAGGTATGTTAAGATTAAGGATACTCTAATTGATGTTGGAGTCAAGCTTGAGAATAAAGAGATAGTGAGGAAGCTCATGTTCTCTCTTCCCAGATAATGGACTCACTACTATATGGCCATAAAGATAACTAAGAACCTCCCTACTCTTACTCTCACAGAGCTGTATGGTATCCAACAATTAGCAGAGTTCAACCCTTCATGTAGTTAGATAGCAGAGAACCACAAGATCATCTCATCTGCTTTCCTGAAAACTCATAAAAGGGTCCTTTCATCACCTTTCCTGGGACACCAAGGGAGAGCTACATCTAAGGAAGCCCATTCCAAGAGACAAGCTCTGGTCAAGCCTTTTTGTCTGTTGATGAAAGTTATGGAAACTTTCTCTTCACTCTTGAAGACTTGGACTGCATCCATCCAGACGATCTGGAATACATGGAGATAGTTCAACAGATGGCTCTTCTCACTCATAGAACCAAGAAGTTCTACAAGAGAACAGGAATGAAGTTTCCAAGCAATGTGGCCAGCAGAAAGTTTAGCCAGGATAAAAGCAAGGTGAAGTGTTACAACTGTAACCAAATAGGACATGTTGCTAAAGAGTGCAAGGCACCAAGTACAAATGGTGGCCAAGCACAATCCAGACCAAACTACACTGATGTAGCTCCAAGAACTGAGAAGCCAAGCCAACTAAAACAACATGTTGTTGTTGCTATTGAAGAAGGATGCTTTGACTGGTGCTTTCAGGTAGAAGATGCTTCTCCAAACCAAGCACTGATGGATGATCATGAGGAAGCCAAGGTATTAGAACATCTTTGTACTCCTAAATACATTGCTAAAGTTAACATGTATAGGTACTACAATTTGGAAGTGAGATCTGACCTTGAGTCCTTAAATATTTTAAAAGCTGACTTTAAAAGAGCTGAAAATAACTATAAACTTAAAACAGAAGATTTAGATAAAACCATTTCAACTCTTAAGCATAAGCACACAAATTACATGACTCAAATAAAAGATCTCATTACCAAGTTAATTGAATGCAAGACAGTAAAATGTGTTCTTAAAGAGGAAACCTTCAAGAACATAATATCCTCATACTTGCATGCAAAAGTTTGTTACTAAAATAGGCAGGGACTAGGATCAAGTGAGATAGCTCCTCCACACACACTCCTATCTGTTAGATCTCCAAGGTATGGAACTTATCAAGATGAGATGCCTCCTATTGATCCTATCACAGAGAAGAATGAAGATGAGGAGGGGACAGTGAAGGATGAACCTAAAGTGAGTGACAAGAGTTATCCTAAGAAGGGACACTATTCTCCTAGAGAGAAGCAAGAACCAAGGATGACCAAGTCTGCAAGAAAGAACTTGATCAGGGCAGTAAAAAGAAAGTCCAAGAAAGCCCAAAAGATCAAGGCCACCTTCAACTCCAAGCAAAAGCAAGTTTTTATTTCGGCTGGATTTGAAGTGGTAAAGACTAAAGACTCAACAATGGATTCTAGTACCAGGAGTCCTAGTTCATGTCCAAATCATCCTGGTCAAAAGAAGACGGCTGATAAAATGTGCACAACTGCTGCATAGCCTGAACCTTTCGTTCCAAGAGCAAGCCTCATCCCAAGAAGCCTGCTGCATCATCTGAGAAGATGAAGAAGGAAGTGGAAAATGATCAAGCTCAGCCTCCCACTCAAAAGAAGACTCTCAGAAGCATGCCAACTGAATTCATCATGTGTGGTAATGCTGCTCACTTTGCCAAGGATTGCATCTACAATCCTTAAAGTACTATCCACATGACCAAGAAGATAACTTCTGAGAAGAAGAAGAAGAAAATAGCTTTAGAAGGAAAATCTCTTCCTTTCAGAAGCTCCAAAGTGAAGAAGAAGATAAGTGAAAACTTACCTTCGGAAGAAAATTGGTCTCGGAAGAAAGGAATGCTTCCGAAGTACTAAAGTCTACTGCAGTGGAAGAAAAAGCTTCTGAAAGTCCAGTCTCCAAAACTTCCAAAGTAATCAAAACTTCCGAAGTCTTGAAGGCCAAGTCTAGTCTTCTAAAGATGGTGTGGAAGATGAAGCAAGGCCATATGAATGAAAGTTCTTCATCAACAACAACAGATGATCCTCAAAACTTGCATATAGCATCGATTACTATTGCAATGTCTTCCGCTCACTTTGGTTTCCAAATGTAACTAACCATCTCTTTATATGCAGGGACAGCTAAAGACCAAAGGAAATGTATGGATCATTGATAGTGGCTATTCTAGGCACATGATAGGCAATGGCTCTTTGCTTTAGGACTTTGAGAAAATTGATGGAAGGCTAGTTGCTTTTGGAAGAGAATTCGGTGGTTACATTACTGGAAGGGGCATGCTCACAAATGGTAAGCTCAGCATTAAGAAGGTAATCTTTTCTAAGGAGCTTGGATACAATCTCTTGAGTGTATCCTAATATTATGATCAGAGACACAACATGCTTTTTACTGAGCATGAGTGCATTATTCCCAAGCCTAGGGTGGTCATTCCTCAAGAACATATCCTACTCAGAGCCCCAAGGAAAGGAAACATGTGCAAGATGGATTTGCAGGAAACATCCCCTTTAGGAGAAGTTTCGTGCTTTCTATCTAAAGCAAATAGTGATGAGTCTTTCCTCTAGCATAAAAGAATGTGCCATGTAAACTTTAAGAACATGAATATATTAATTTAGAATGATTTGGTAACTGAAATGCCAAAGAAAGAGTTTACAAGTGATGACCATTGTGTTGCATGCCTGAAAGGGATGCAACACAAGATGTCTCACAACCCAAAGAAAATGAACTCTATCACTACTCCCCTACACTTATTATATATGGTTCTCTTTGGCCCTACTAGTGTAATGAGTCTAGGAAGGACCGCTTATTGCTTGGTGATCACAAATGACTTCACAAGATATACTTGGGTCTTCTTCTTTAGAACTAAGGATGAGACTCCTAAGATCTTGAAAAGCTTCATTCTGAAAATTGAGAATCAATGTGATCAGAAGGTCAAGATCATAAGATGTGATCAAGGAACTCAATTCAAGAACCAAATCCTTGATGTATTTTATGAGGAAAAGGGTATTATAAGACAATATAGTGCTCACAGGACTCCTCAACAAAACAGTGTTTCTGAGAGGAGAAACAAGATACTTATTAAAGCTATAAGAACCATGTTATCTGACTGTAAACTACCCATCACCTTCTGGGCAGAGGCAGTCAACACTGCCTGCTATATGCAGAATAAAGTTTTAGTAGTCAAGACTCATGGTAAGACTCCTTATGAACTATAGCATAAAAGGAGACCTTTCATTGGTTTCCTCAAATTATTTGGATGTCCTTGCACTATCTTGAATACCAAGGATCAAATAGCCAAATTTGCTGAGAAATCAGATGATGGACATTTGATTGGATACTCTTCCCAAGCTAAGGCTTATAGAGTATACAATCTCAGAACTAGAATAGTTGAGGAGTCAGCCAATGTGATATTCAATGAGTACATACCTAGTGTGAAAAGGTTCTAGTCATGATTGGCTATTTCATCTTGACTTAGTTACCAATTGTTTTAACAAATCTTGTGAAGATGTTTCAGGATCTATAGGTACCTTATCAACAGGAGATTCTGATCCAAGATTTGAGTTGAGAACACCTAGTGTTCAAACTATTTCAGCTCCAGTGGTAACTAGCCCTGCAGTTAGAAATCATGCCAACACAACCATGATAAATTCTTTAGCTGATACATTTGAGGTGCCTATAAATTCCAGCATAAAGGCATAGAACTCAAATGAAGGAATTTCCAATGTAGGAGGAGATAGAGGTGGTGATAGTGATCATGATTTTCTTGATGCTGATAACCACTCCATAGAAGACAACATCAATGATGTAACACACTCATTGGATCAAGTTTCTTTTGATAAGTATGTTGATATGGTAGATGATATTCAAGCACCAGATCTGAATTTCACCAATTTAGATCTGTCCAACCAACTTGCTAAGATTCCTCAACTAAGAATCCACAAGTCCCATCCCACCATAAACATCATTAGAGATGTTGACACAGGGTTAAGAACAAAAGGACAAACCCATGACAAAAATGTTTGTCTTCATTCTTGTTTCTTGTCTCAGACTGAGCCTAAGAAGATTGATGAGGCTCTAAAGGATGGAAGTTAGGTTGAAGCAATGTAGGAGGAGCTGCTTCAATTCAAGAGACAAAAGGTTTGGAATCTATATCCTCTTCCACAAGGGAAGACTACTATTGGTACCAAGTGGGTATTTAGGAACAAGAAATATGATAGAGGACTTGTCAACAAGAATAAGGCAAGACTAGTTGTTCAAGGGTACACACAAGAAGAAGGGTTAACTATACAGTTGTCTTTGCTCTTGTAGCAAGACTTGAAGCTGTTAGGATATTCCTAGCTTTTGCTGCATCTAAGGATTTCAAGGTCTACCAACTTGATGTCAAGTGTGCCTTCTTATATGGGGGATTGATGATGAGGTGTATGTCAAACAACCACCTGGCTTTGCAGACCCAGATCATCCTGATTATGTCTGCAAGCATGAGAAAGCTCTTTATGGGCTGCATCAAGCTCCAAGGAAGTGGTATGAGACACTATCATAGTATCTCTGTTAGCATGAATACAAAAGGGGTACATGAAACACTCTTCATCAAAGAAACAAGAAATGACTTGAAGTTGGTTCAAGTTTATGTAGATGACATTATTTTTGGGTCAACCAATCCGAAGCTCTTCAAATACTTTAAGAAGCCGGTGAATAATAGATTTGAGTGCCATGGGGGAACTTAATTTCTTTCTAGGAATTCAAGTGAAGCAGGTTGATAATGGAATCTTCATAAATCAGTCAAAGTATGTGCAAGACATACTTACCAGATTTCATAGGACTGAGTGTATGGTTGCTAAGCCACCCACAGCCAGAAACCACTCTCTAGGACCAGATCTTGAGGGGGAGTGTGTTGATGAACATCTATACAAAGCTATAATGGGGTCTCTTATGTACCTTACAACCAGCAGGGCTGATATCATGTTTGCTACATGTATTTAGGCAAGATATCAAGCCAACCCCAAGAAGTCACGCCTAGTTATTGTCAAGAGAATTCACAAATATCTTAAAGGTGCTCCCAAACTAGGCCTTTGGTATCCAAAGAATTTTGACTTCAATCTGTATGCCTATATAGATAGTGACTATGATGGCTGCAATATGACTACAAAGTCTACATCTAGGGGATGTTAATTTCTTGGTGGAAGGATAGTCTCATGGCAATGCAAGAAACAATCCTATGTGTCTGCATCAACTGCTGAAGCTGAATACATTACTGCTGCAAGCTGCTGTGCTCAAGTGCTTTGGATTCAAAATCAAATGCTAGACTATGGATTCAACTTCAAGGAGACTACCATCCACATAGACAACAATAGTGCTATCTCTATTATAGAGAATCCTGTACAACACTCAAAGACAAAGCACATCAACATCAGGTATCATTTGATTAGAGATAATTTTGAAAAATGATTGATAAAACTAGTCAAATTTAACACAAATGAACAATATGTTGATCTGTTCACAAAGTTGATGAGCAGAGATTTAAGTATCTTGTATAAGCTATTGGAATGATTAACTTTAAGTAGATTTTACTTAAACTAAACTGAAAATTATTTTTTTAATAATATGTGTGTCTTAAGTTGTATATATCATTACCATATAATCCTAGTTTATTTTGGAAGAAACTTTTCAAAATGATATCCCTTAAAATTTTGAGAATTTTAGATATATTTTCCTTCGAAAGACATCAAGTTGTCTTCGAAAGAAAATTATGTCTTCAAAACAAATAACTACTTCTGAGAAATTAACATTCGGAAGAAATTTTGATATATCTTCCGAAGCTTATATTTGTCACTAAGTACTTATATGTATTGAAGGAGTATTTTCATCCGAAAGCTATTAAGTCTCGAAAGCTTTATTCTCTCATTGAATAAAATTTTGAAAATCTAAGAAATATCTTACGAAGCAAAATTTATATAGGAAGTAAAAATACTCTAAGTAATTTTTCTTCCAAAGCAAATTCTTGAAAATCTAAGAAATATCTTACGAAGCCAAATTGACTTCGGAAGTTTTCTCAAACCTTCCGAAGACAAATTACCTTCAAAAGATTTTCGACTTCCAAGAAAACTACCTTTTTGGGCACTTTTTCAGAGGTGGGACCGACATCCGGATTTCAAAGTTTATCCGTTTGCATTAACTTTGTCTCAAATCCTTATTATTATATATATATATATATATATATATATATATATATATATATATATATATTCATATAACAGTTCCCCTCTTTCACTTTCTCCTTCATTTGCAAAAAATTCAAACCCAAAATTCACCCACAAACTAACCTTATTCTTACCTTTTTTCAGTTCAAAGCTACTTAAAAAGGCCAACCCTGATCCCCGAAACCAACGTGATTTTTCCATTCAGTTACATAGGCAACACAATCAAGTTGCTCTGTTATCATCTGAGAAAGATCCAAGTTTCTCAGATGTTTGCCACTTCTTATCTGTGACCAACTACCTCACGGCCCTCACAATAGACTCTCCATTGTATGAAGATCAACTTCTAGAGTTTTGGAGGACCTGCCAAGAGGTCATCTTGAACAGTGGAAAAGCACTATCTGCCACAGTGCAGGAGAGGACAATATTTATCACTCCACCCACCATCAAGCTGGATGATGAAGAAGGTGATTTGTCCTTTCCCAAATCTTATGTGAACAACTCATTATAGCAGATGGGCTAAGAAGGGGACTACTCCGTAAGAACCTTCAAAAATGGTAAGGTTTCCTCCCAATGAAAGTACCTCCTCCATGTGGTCATCCATTCTTTGTCTAACAAACATGGAGGTCGGGACCAAATTCCTAAGGACCTTTCCTACATAGTCCATAGGATGGTACAAGGGGTCAAGTTCAGGTACTCTCAATTTGTCTATACAAACTTACTTGTAAACTTGGACTCCCTAGAATATTATATGTTCCCTAAATATGTTCAATACATTCTTAACTATGAACTGGGCTCACAGTTAAGGGTAACAAGTAATATTTTTAAATAGGACAGATGAAGCCCGGCATCTTTAAGACAATGAGAAAGCCCACTATTGGCTTCTCAGGGGTAGAAACAGCTCTTGTCCAAAAATTTTCGAGCTTATTGCTCAAGGTGACAACTTGGCATCACAAGCCAATGTTGAACCCACACCTTCTACATAATCACCAACCTCATAGCCACAAATCACCATCATTTACCAATGAAAATCCAAACGAACCCCTGCTCAGTCACTCAGGTTGAGCAGGCCCCCAAATTACCAACCATGCAGGAAGAAGTGGACACCGGAGCTCCCACTTCTTCTGAGGAGCAGACCACTCACATTACTTCTATGATTAGTGTTGAGGTTCCTCATGCTCAGCCTGATGAGCTCACAATCCTAGCCTTAAGCTTTCACTCAAAGTCTGAAAACTCTAGTGATCAACCTTCAGGGGAAAGTTACCCTCCCCAGCCGCTACAACTCAACCAACTAATCCCCAACCTAGAATTTTATAATGATAAGGATATGGGTTTCAATGAGTACCATGAGTCTTTCTTTTCCACCCCTGCTCAAGGAGAGTGCTATTGAATCACCCATATCTAGCCAACGTCATCCACCCACAACTAAGGTGGACCTCACTGAACCTGTTCAAGAGACCCGTATGGAAGAGGCTCTCACTTTTGCAAGTGATTACATTATTAAGACCCCAACCATGGCAACCTAGCCTATTAACACTTCTTTAGAAGTTGTCAGTATGCAGGGGAAATCTAGCAGCCAAGAAACAGAAGCTGGTGATGAAGAAGAAGACCTTGGTCCTATTCTTTCATCTCCCCATGATTCTTCTGATGAAGATGAGGGAAGTATGCAACTAAAGGTGCATAAACTATCCAAACTTTGCACCTATTTAGTTTCAAAGGTGAGTCGCCTGGAATCTCAGGTGGCTACCTTACAAAGGAGGGTCAGTGACCAGCAACTTGAGATGACCAATCTCAAGGGCAGGTTAGCTGAAAGACCCATCTAGAGGAATCAACCAGGCCCATAAAAACCTATGGATGTGGTGGACCTAACTCCTAACTCCCCTATGCTAGAGAGTGATGCTACCAAAAAGGGGGAGAAAGTCTTACTTACAATCACACAACTTAGGTGTTCCTGTCGGAGTATGGACATCGAGGACTCACCACCCTCACTTGTAGTTGTCTATACTCAACAACCTCCTCAGGTCCACATTGATGTGGACTCACTCATTCAAAGCTTGTTTGAGGAAGGTATACGAGTTGAGAATCTAATAGTGGGATGGAGGTATGATGCTGAAAGGAGAGCCCTAGTAATCCCTAGGTCTCTGGGTTAACAAAAGATCTTCAACTTTTATAACCTGAGATACTATGAGAGAATCTATCTAGTTGACCTCCTACTTGCCAACCCAAGTCGAAATAGGCAAGCTGTAAGGTTAGTTGATAAGATTCAATAAAGGGTGCTTGATGAGTTCAACCTGATAACCAGATTATATAGACAAAGGCTAGCAGGCAAGACTGTTGGTCAACTAGATGCTAAGGTGGATCCTAAGATTAGCTTCAAAGGGGAAACCTTGGCTGAAGGCCTAGTAGCTAAGCCTGTGAACCTTGAGATAGGAACTGCTTCAAAACCCATTACCCTCAGTGAGGCACCAGCTGGTGAAGGTGTCTCACAGCCTCTGTCTTGCCAATGCTTAAGTGCAGCACCAAGCCATAAAGTCCAAAGCTCTCTCCACCCTAAGTCACACAGGCCTGTGAGTGAAAAAGGGAGAGGAAAATGACCTCTGAAGAGATTAAGGAGGAGAAGAAAGAGAGGAAGAGGAAGGCAAGGGGAGAGAGTTCATGTGGGACCCCTGGCTTTATGGAAGCTTCAATCAGGGCTACCCCAGGCCAAGCACTTAAGATGATAAGTTATGGGCAGCCAGACTGAACTATTTAAGGTCCAAGAACTACAACATTGATGAACTGATCTCTCTCCCCTTGGATGAATTGAATGAACTGGCTAACATGGAAGTGTCAAATGAGAGAAAGGAGGCTAAGGATGCAGAATTGCTCCTCAAAATCAAAGAAGAAAGGAGAAAAAAAAGACTCTACAAAGCTCCTACCCACTCCCCAGTTCAAGAAAGTCCTGACATAGAGGCTGTTGCTACTGAGCAACAAACTCAAGTAGGTAAGGAACAAGACAGGCAAAACATGATAACCTACCTGAGTGCCACAAGCCTCTATCAGGCAGCAGACCTTCTTCCCTTACCATATGACTACATTGAGTTTGAATACCTCAATTAGCTTAAGCAACAAGTGCAAAAAGAGCAAAAAGCTACAAAGAGAAAGATGAGGGAAGAGGCTACAAAGTCAAGAGCCACCATCAAGCAAATCTTAAGAATTCTACTGATAGACAGAAGATGGGAGCTTCTTGAAGCTGTATGGATTCTCCAAAAGGAGACTTGGTCTAGAGTCTCTCTCCACCATGGATGAGCACATTAGAGTGATCAAGCAGAAGATCAAAAAGGTCCTGATCCTTCTCCTTTTGAACCTGGACCTAGTGCTACATAACAGCCATCTTCATCTTCTGATCTAAAGTAGGGTCTTGATCCTTCTCCTTTTGAACCTGTGAAGGACAAGGACACAACTGAGAAGGACAAACAAGAACAATCTGGTGATACAGGCTAGTTCTCTCAATTAAAGTATAGAAAAAGGAAAAGGATGGCCATAAGAAGTGACAAGAAGAAGAAGAAGTCCAAGGCATCCACCTTTACATCTTAGGATGGGTTAGAACATCCTGAGGGTGATCAAAAAGAAGCTGCTCATCCAACTCCTATTCAAGTAGAGCCTCTTGCTGCTGAGAGACCCATCATCTCCTAGATGTTTACTACCATTCCAGACAGATAGTATGTCACAAGAGATCAAGGGGGTCAAGACATGTACTTTTGGCAAATCATACTTGACCTCCCTCTGCATGATCTTTATGAAATGAGGAGATACTTTAAGAGTCTGAGGAATCTTAACTAACTGATTATAAAGGGAATGGTCTTGATTCTGATGAGGACTGTCAACAGATGAAGATCAAGACTCAAAGGTCTCTTTAGTTTTGGTAGCATCAGCCTAGGGGGAGTTTGTAATGAATACACTTAAAGGTTGATGCAACCAAAAGATCAACCAAAGAGCTCTCAGCATGCACATATGAAGTACAAGGAAGTTACTTTGGAAGATTTGATATAACAATGTGAACTATGCTTAATATCAAATCTTCCGAAGCCAAAAGACCAATTCTTTTGAAGCCAAAGATGAAGTCTTTCGAAGCTCCAAAGACAAATTCTTCCGAAGGCAAAGACTGATTTCTTCCAAAGACAGAGAAGACATGCTTTTTCTGAATCACCTTTTGAAAAAAGTTGAAGAACTTTTCGCTGCCACTTCTGAAGACTCACCAACTTATATGAGTTAGTGAAAAGTCCATGCTTTTGTCAACTATAGATTAAGGTCTTTTGTCTGTAACTTTCCAACTATATACTTTTATCCTTATTGTAATATGTTAGGATGTGAGCTATGGCATGTCATACTCACTAGTCAAAAGGTAATCTGCCTTTTGACTCTACATTGATCTTATTGTCTAGATTAGTGTTTCTAGCTGGCCTTCAAAGTATGGTCGGGTGTAGGTTGTAGTTTAAAGTGTCTCAAGTACTTGTATTCTATCATGTAAGCTTTGTAACACTTGTAAGAACTTGAGAGCAATATACATCATTCTTGAAAACCATATTTGAGTGTTCTTGTTTATTGTTCTTGTTACTTGTATTCATTGTTTCATTATCCTAACCGGTTTCCTATTTGATCTGCTAAGTGTTCTAAATCTCTCAACCTTGTGAAACTATTACATTGACCACCATTCAATAGTCCTGCAGCCTCATTTGATCACTCTATAGCGGTGCAGTGCCGATAGTGGGGTTTGGTCGACTGATTGATGCCGCCGATATGATGGCATGCCTATGGTTGGATTAGTTGCCTTTGGTGGTCTTCAACAAAAGTGTTTTATGGCGCATTTGATTCTTTGAATGTCTTCTCTAAGAATTGTTTCATGCTAGTGGTGTTTGCTGGAGGGATTATATAGAGTTTTAGCAGTCTTCATAGCGGCCAGCCATGGCGACGAGGTTGTGCATGTCGCTGACTTCTATCTCTCCCTTGTTTTCTGTCTTTCCAGTATAATATGTAGCCACCTACCACCACTTCATCACCTTATAACTTTGTTATGAGAGAGAGGGGGGCATGCGGTGCTGCCTTTACAGTGGTGCCTTTGTGGTGGTACTTGAAGGAATCGCAATGGGCATTCTCCCTTGGTGACTGCCACCCTGCTTTTGATATCTCTCTCTGCTATCGGTTCCCCCTTTTACTCTTTTTTACAACCTAGCCTTTACCGGCTCATAGCTAACGATGCGGTCATTGTTATTGTCGTCTCTGGTTTCAAGGTGGACCTTACTCTACCCTTCTATTTTATGTACGGTAGCCACCCGAACCTTGGTGGGGATGATTTGTTTCTTGTTAGAGATGCTGACACCATCGCCATTACTGTATGGTCGTGGTTAGGGTTTGTTTACCCAAGTCCAGTGGTGGTCCTTGGTATTCCTTTTTCTTGAATGCCCGGTCGTGGTTGTGTGGTGGTTGAAATGTTGTGGTGGTCGCTGTCATTTACACTACGACCACCACCGCATGGCTGTGGCTAGGGTTTGTTTGCCACTGGACTTACATAATCTGTAATGGTTTTTGGTGGTTGTTCGCCTGTGGTTATTGTAGCCCTATTTTGGGTTAGTGTTTTATTGTCTTCGTACTGAATGAAGATGCATTTGCACATCTGTTTCTTTATTGTTCTTCGAGAGAATTTTTTAGGGCTTCTTGGGGTAAGAAAAACCGGTATAAACCTTGCTTTGTCTATATAGTTTTATTTCTTAATTAATTCCTAATTGATCACGGTTGCTTTGAGTATGTTAGGTTTGTGTTCATGGATTTGTGTTGTCTATGACATTTTTGTGATTTCAAATGTTGGTTTGGTGCGTATGAGACTAATATGATGTTTATGAATGTCTAATATGGCTTCCTTTCTGTTTATTATTAGGCGGATGATGGCGAGTATTAGATCGTATAAGGCGTCACTAAAATATCAATCTTCCTGCGGTTAAGATTTGTTGGTTGGGCTTTATTGTATGGTTGTGATGATTTTAAACATAATAGATAGATTTTGAAGCAGGTACAACCTTGGTGTGGCAGATCTTGAGGACGGTGGGTTATTACCCACAACCCTATGGAGCCATGATGCCCTCATTCCATTTATGCTTCTAAGGCTAACAATTTGTGATATAAGCCATTCCATGCTTGTTTTCTAACATATAGTATAATTTACAAATTTTAAGTTGTGACGATAATGCTTTAAATAATGAGATGCTATAATCATTGGATTACTTGCGTTTATCTGAACTTTGCTTTTACATGTTTACCACGCATGCAAAACGCATAGAGGAAAAACAGTAGTTTTTTTTTTGTTGTTGTTGCTGTTGTTATTATTATTATTATTATTATTATTATTATTATTATTATTATTGTTATTATTATTACTATTTAATCAAATCACACCTTCACCCCACCTCACCTCATCCCACCCCACCCCAACCCCTTCCCCAACCCACCCCACCTTTTTAAACCTCAAGAAGTTACCATCAATAACTCCATCGATCATACCAGCACCAAACCATGTCACACCCCCGCTAGTAGCTGAAAAACAAGGATGCGACGAACAAGATTGTCATAACACGTTGGGGTCTAAGAGAACCTCTAAAGGAATTCTCCGTCAATGGATCATGACGTCGCCCGACACAAAGAACAAGTGTCACTAACAATCAATACCATAAAGTTACTCCATAAATGCACAAATAATCCAAAAGTTCCAAACCAGAACAACCAGTAAAAGATCAATCGAAACCAATTACAAATCCAACAATAACATATCGTCCAAAACGAATGTTCTAATGTATAATGCTCTTGAAGGAGCGATCTCGTCTAAAGTCCACTATCCAAGTGCCTAAGCACCATTACCTGAAAAGACATGCTCTAAAAGGTCAACATACGTTGGTGAGTTTGCAGGTTTAAAAGTACAAATAAGTTTTCGTGTGAGTTATGTACAAAATATTTTTGTATATGAGAACATAGAAGTCATAGAAAACAATAAAAGCTCATGACTTATTCAAGTTTAAATAACAAGGTTATATTCACCCAAGGGAACGCACAGGCCATGTCAGTCTTAGTTAGCATACCGACAACAAGGGTGGGGGTGACGACCATTAGTACTAACAATACCTATCCATGACTGTCCAGTACAAGCCAAAATAAGCACAAATACTCATGAATAGAATCTGGACTTCATCCTATGACTCCAACCACACATGACAGACCAATCCAAGTCCATAACAATTTTAACACGACATAAGCCAAAAATGTTGAGCACGCATTTCCTCCAAGTAAAACATATTAAAACAGGGCCATGAAAATCACATTGATAATAGCATAATCCCATGTAAACAACAGGTGTAGCAAGTAACTTAAGATACAATAAACACAAAAGAATTACTAAAGGTCAAGATGACCAATATGGATGTAATCCTTGTAGCCCGGTCCTTAGTGCCCATGTTTAATGAAAATATGATTTATTTGATAATACAAGTCCAGCGTTAAAATAAACTCCAAGTCTCACCTCGTTTAGAGTTTTTCTTATCGTCATATATTTAGTCATAAACGCCCTTTGATGTATATCTATTAGACCATATTCATTG
Organism: Flaveria sonorensis; assembly: GCA_025506505.1. Taxonomy (NCBI): domain Eukaryota; kingdom Viridiplantae; phylum Streptophyta; class Magnoliopsida; order Asterales; family Asteraceae; genus Flaveria; species Flaveria sonorensis. The sequence continues at coordinate 21,149,091 of CM046433.1, forward strand.
AGTTATAAATATTAATTGCTCAACTTTTTAAAAGTCTTATAATTACTTTTTGGATATAAATCTTGTCTTTATTTGATGATTTAATCCCAATTTTTAGTACTTAATATCACCAAAAAATATTTCAACTTGTACAGTTGATCGCCCACCGATCTTGCGTAGACTGTTTGGAGGTCGAGACGATGACGAAACGTTGGGTAATAGGCATCGTTTGAAAGATAAGACTCTAAACTAAATTCCAAAAAATGACTAGATTCCAAAAAAAGTATCATATCAAATGGATATAGTATGAGGGATATATGACCTTACGAACAATGACCAACATTCTTCCCGAATTTAATAGCCTTGACCTTAAGTTTTGTTTACTATGTTTGAAGGATTAAATGATGTCGAAACGACACGAGACCAATTGAGTTAGATAGAGGACTTACTGTGCTTGTTTTCTGAAAAATGTTTGTACCCATTTGGGCTTATTATGACCAAGTTATGACCTATAGAAAACGTCTCATTTTTCGGACAACAAGTTGTCCAATTTCTTAATATTGTCGCTTTGCATCCCAAACCTCAATTTTAGATCGTTATTGACCCGAGACCTTATAGAACGTTAATTCCATGAACTAATTAACAAAAACTTGAATTAAACCTTAGATTATCACCAATATTTGGTCTCAAAACAGTTAGTTTAGATTTTAATCTTCCGGTTCACATTATTAGTTAATCGGTACATAGTTTCGATTCCCCAACACGTGTATCGATCCAAGAAGCAGTATTAATGTTTTCAACAACCATTTATGAGTCCAAAATGTACATTATAATCAGGTTACACAAGTTTACAACCCAATTTTGATATATTCAAGAATATACAAAGATTGAGAATTAGGATTTTATTGTTGTGTTTAGATTATGAATATCATCAATAACATGATCCAATGAAAATTAAATCATCAATAAAATGGTTTTTCTTATTGATAAAGCATAGTATACCAATGCTTCAACAAGATGAATGCTTGAACAACAAAAATTGATCAATAATGAGGAAAACAAGGGAAGCCCCCCCCCCATTTTAGATTGGATTCGGCCAAGGGGGCCTTAGATGGGCCTCCTGGGCCATTTGCCCATCTCGTCCAATTCTGTCTCGTCCCGATACATGTGTCGTCCATTTTTTGTATTTTTAAACTATACGTGATAATACGATTCCAAGAGACTATTATATACTATATAAATTATTTAATTTATATTTTTGAATTAAATTATGTTTATTTAGTAGACTTTAGGCAAAGCCCATCGATGTCCGATTTTTGTTTCGTTCTTAACGTAAGTTTTAATATCTTAGTTTTGTCAATCGTTAATCAAGCCCAAAGCACATAATTATCGTACTACACCTAGTCCGGTGAACCAATCATCCATGTTAGGGCCATTAGAATATATTAAGCCCATAATATGCAGTTCTAGAACTTAGCCTGTCTACACACATCTACTGTACTATCCTCAGACCAAGTCAACATTAGGTAAACTTTCAAGTCAAAGTTCATATTCAGACAAGTCAAAGTCAAAAAGTCAAAGTCAATGGTCAACGCACCTATTTTAGTAACAGATGTCACAAACCATCACCATACAACCATCGTCACCATACGATCACTAGCACCAAACAACCAGCACATTACCATTGTCACTATCATCAACCAAATCGAAGGTTACCTTCACATCCTTGTGGCTGCACACACCTCTGGTCAAATAGAAGGTTAAAAATCACAATAACCAAAGAACTCCTTCTTAACAACATTCAAAACCTCTATGCATGTGAAATGTCAAGCATGTACAAGATCACAGGCTACACTTCAAACCTCTAACCAAATCAAATGTCACTGGTGATGACGATGGTGGTTGTTGATACCTAAATTGGTGGTTTGTTGCAACGAGGTGACACATCCCGGCGGAAGCGTGAAATGCTTTGGTGTGACTATTGGTTCGGAATACATTGATTACAGATACAAGCAATCACACCAAATGATTTAAAATAAACATTACATCAGTCATTCATAGTTTCGGGTTACATTTATATAACATATTCAAAACTTGTCTTAACTTAGACTATTACATATAACATTATAACCCAATTACAAAAGATTCTAGTAACCACTTCATAGTCTTCTCAGTAGTGGTGGACATGTGCATCCACTGATACGCTGAGATCCATCAGATTCACAGATACGTTTACACACATTTTTCCTATCACTTCATACCATCCATTATAAACATCAAATGTAAGCCCAAGATTATAAGTCATTTCTGATTACCTGAAAAAGCATACTTAAACGGTCAACATAAAGTTGGTGAGATCATACGTTAAAAATCTTAACAAAATTATTGATGCAACATAAATAAAATCACAACCAAACCTACTTATTTGCCAGGTGATTTATAACTGTCATACGTATAAATCACAGAATCAGATAATATAACATCACAACACTAATCCTATTGGTGCAGGAAACATATTCCTAAGTAGCGCTACCTACATTATCAGACGGTTCCTCATCCGAATTAATGGTTGTAGCTTATGGCACAATGACAGTATATCTCAAAAAGTCTTATTTATATTAGTATCAATCAAAAATCAGTATGCTTTTTCCCCTAAAACTCATAAATATAAAATGGGCCTATGAAACTCACCTTAGTTCCAGCAAATCCCTATAAAAACTAAACATAAGTTAGAAATAAATTATTTATTTCTTTAAAAATTTTAGCATTTATATATAAATTTCAAAAAAGTACCTAAGGTTAACCATAAATTACCAAATTTTATAAATAGTAACATATAAAAATCTAGATTAACATATAAAAATTTTAGTTAGTACCTATTTATAATTAATTTCTTATAATTTTTACAAGATTTACACTAAATAGCAGAAATAGCTACAAGTCTCTAAATATTCTAAAATATACACAGAAGGTCCTACATAATATTTAACATTTTATGTAAACTTTTCATAATTTTTCATACTGTTTTTCTATTTAATTCGATTTTCCTCAGATTATATGTTCTAAAATATGTACCTTTATTATTTTAATGATTTAATTCACAAAATTTATTCTGAAAATATAACTGACTGAATAGGTCATTATATAATTTTTCTAGATTTTTATCTCTTTTAAATCTCTTGTTAAGCATTTTTCTCTTATTTCTTAAATAAATCATATAAATTAATATATCCAATAATAATTTCCCAAAATTTCCAGACCATTATTTTTAATATTTTCTAATATATTTCTAATTTCTATTCCCACATTCACAGTCTTTTAACTATTTAACTTATTTCACTTGATATTTCATGAAATAATATAACCCTTTTTATTTATTTAATTTTTTTTTGTATTTATAAAATTCTTAATTTTTCAGTTTCTTAAACTTTTCCTTACTGATTTTTGATAAAAATCAATTGTTCAAGAGGTTTGATAAATAGTTTTTGATGGTTAATTTAAAAGGGTTGTTCATATATGTAAACCTTTCATATATGACTTCTTAACCTTGATAATCAAGAGGTTTTGAGAATCACACCTTGATGATGAAATGAAGAAAGTATATAGAGAATGATAGGAGAAGATCTCTAGCTTCTTGGGTTCCAAAGCTTTGAAGAAAAGTTCTTAAACTTGATTAATACTTCAATGTTGTTGATGTTCTGATGGTATAACAACCAAAGAATGAGGAGATGGTATGATATTTTGATCGATGGTGATGGTGATGTGTTTGGTGTTTCAGTCGAGAGGGTTTGATGAGAGTGTTAGAGGTGAGATTGGTGTAAGTGTGATGGTTGTATGGTGTTTGAGGATGTGTAGTTAAGGTGAGAAGAAAGAGCCGAGAGTTATGGATGTTGGAGGTCATATGGTGATTTTGGTGTGGTATAAATGATGGATAATGGCTGAGAATTATGAGAAAGTCTTTGGTGGATGTGGTGGCGGTTTCTAGCCTTTGGTTAGTCTAGAGATAGACACCAAAGCACTAGTAATGATGACTAGTGGTGAGGTGTTAGAATAGAGTTGTTATGTGGCACAATTAGAGGGTTGATTAGTGTTTTAAACATGGTGATAATGCATGGAAGTCGACCGAAGGGTGATGACTAAAGTCATCATGAACTTTGATGAGTTGGTCGCTAAGTGTCATGCATAGGATAAGGGTGATGACTAAAGTCATCATGAACTTTAATGAGTTGGTTGCTAAGTGTCATGCATAGGATAAGGATTAGTGTTTTGTTAATGGTGTTATGGTGTGTGTTATCGACCGAGGATCCTAGTGGAAGAAATATCACTTTGATCTTGCTTTCACACATAGGGTGATGAGGTGTTTGTGTAGGTTTGCTAGGTGTTAAAAGTTTAGATGTGTTAAGTGTCAAGTTTAGGAAAATGCTTAGTGTGATGCTTAATCAGCCGAGGTTATGGAAGAGATCATGATGTTAATCTTAGGTTAATGACACTCTTAGTTATTAGTTTAGTGTTATTGTGGTGTTAAACTTTCTAATTTATGTTAGTTCATGTCTTAATAAACGCTTAAGATGTTGACTTGATATTTTGGTTAAACATTTAACTTGTAATCCTAACTTACTACATAGTAAATGGGAAATACAAAATTCAAGTAACTAATCACATAACCTTATTGTTTAGCATTCTTCATATTTCACAAATATCACAGATGTATAATACATGCATACGTAAGGATCATGCATTCATACAGTTTATACACATATATTTATATGCTAAAACACATATACATATAAAAATTTTATCACATAACGACACCTTAGGATTTTAATTTATTAAAAACACATACATAAATATAGGTTTAACTTATAAAATAAAATTTTCTAACCTTAATTTTTAGGGTCGTCACATTCTCCCCCCGTAAAAAAAAAATTCGTCCCGAAATTCATCTGTGGTCACTGATGACATGGGAAGTTTGTCTTTTTAACAGTCCTTTTCATTCACTTTAACCTCAAATAAGTGTGGATATTTTCTTTTGATTTCATTTTCCCATTCCCATGTAAATTTAGGACCTCTTTTGAATTCCATTTGACCTTCACTATTGGGATTTTACTTCCCCTTAATCCCTTTACTTTTCTATCTATGATTGCTACTGGGTCTTCCACAAAATGAAGTTTCTCATCTATTTTGACTTCCCTTATTGGTATCTTTAACGTCTCATCATTCAGAAATTTCTTCAAGTTAGATAGATGAAAGGTATTATGTATTCCACTTAATTCCTGAAGTAAGTCTAACTTATATGCTACCGGACCAATCCTATCAATTATCTCAAAAGGTCCAACATACCTAGGGTTTAACTTATTTCTTTTCCCAAATCAGATAATTCCCTTTGAAGGTGACACTTTAATACACTTTGTCCCTGATTAGAAATTCTAACGACTTCCTTCTTTTATCAGCATAACTTTTCTATTTATCACGTGCTACTTTCAATTGTCTTTAATTTCAAAGATCTTATCAGAGGTTTCTTGTATAAGTTCTGGTCCTGTCAGCTGTCTATCTCCTAATTCATTCCAACACAAAGGTGACCTACACTTTCTTCCATATAAAGCTTTAAATGGAGCTGCCCCAATACTGGTATGATAGCTATTGTTATATGAAAATTCTATAAGAGGTAGGTGCGTATCCCAACTACCACCAAAATCTAATGCACAAGCTCGCAACATATCTTCCAATGTTTGGATAGTTTTCTCACTTTGTCCATCCGTTTGTGGATGATATGCTATACTCATATTTATTTTTGTTCCTAATGCTTTTTGCAAGGCTTGCCAAAATCTTGAAGTAAATCTGCTGTCTCTGTCCAATATAATTGAAATTGGTATTCCATGTCTAGACACGATCTCTTTCATATAAATCTTAGCTAATTTTTCCATTTTATAATTTTCTCTGATTGGTAAGAAATCAGCTGATTTAGTCAGTCTATCAACTATAACCCATATCGTGTCATATCCATTTGGGGTTCTAGGGAGTTTGGTCACAAAATCCATGGTAATCTGGTCCAATTTCCACTCAGGGATTTCTGTTTGTTGTAAATGTCCAAAGGGTTTTTGATATTCGGCTTTAACCCTTGAACAAATATCACATCTTTCTACAAACTTTTCAACTGACTTCTTTATTCCTAGCCACCAATACTAGTTTCGCAGGTCCTTGTACATCTTATTATTCCCTGGATGTACTGAATATCTTGACCTGTGTGCCTCACTCAGAATGTTTTCTTTAAGTATGTCATTGTCAGGAATCCAAATTCTTCCTTTAAATCTCAAGATTCCATCTGACATAACTTTCATTTGTTCATTCTGTTCCACTACACTTCACAATTCATCTTTCTGTTGAGCATCTCGGATTTGACTTATTAGTTCTGAATGTAACTCCATTCTCATAGCACGAACTCTTAATGGCTTGGTTCTTTACTTCCTACTTAAGGCATCTGCCATAACATTTGCTTTACTTGGGTGGTACTTGATTTCACAATCATAATCACTCGGTAACTCTACCCATCTTCTCTGTCTCATATTCAACATCTTTTGGTCGAATATATGTTGCAGACTTTTATGATCTGTATAAATTATGCGTTTGGTTCATACAGGTAGTGTCTCCAAATCTTAAGTGCAAATACTATTGCTCCTAATTCTAAATCATGAGTAGCATAATTCCTTTCACTTCCTCTAAGTTCGAGAGGCATATGCAATTACTTTATTTTGTTGCATCAAAACACATCCATAACCTTGATGTGATGCATCACAGTATACTACAAAATCATCAGTGCCTTCTGGTAAAGCTAAAATAGGAGTACTACATATTTTATGTTTCAGAGTCTTAAATGCAGTGTTTTGTTTCTCTCCCCAAACATATGGCTTATCTTTCTGAGTCAATTCTCTCAAAGGTTGGACTACTAGGGAGAAATTTTCTATAAATCTCCTATAATAACCGGCCAAACCTAGAAATTAACGTATCTCAGTTGGTGTTTTCGGAGCTTCCCACTTCTTAATTGCATCAATCTTTGCTGGGTCGACCTGAATTCCATCTTGATTAACCACATGTCCTAAGAATTGTACTTCTCACTTCCAAAATTCACACTTTGAGAATTTAGCGTACAATTCTTCTTTTTGAAGTAACTCCAAAGTTAACCTTAGATGCTTTTCATGTTCTTCCTTACTTTTAGAATAGATTAATATGTCATCTATGAAAACTATAACAAAATTATCCAAGTAAGTTTTACACACTCTGTTTATTAGTAACCCAAATGGCATTACAAGAAACTCATAATGACCATATCGGGTTCTAAATGCAGTTTTAGGTATATCCTCTTCTTGTACCCTTAACTGATGAAATCCTAATCTCAGGTCAATTTTTGAAAAATAACTCGATCCTTGTAGTGGATCAAATAGGTTATCTATTCGAGGAAGAGGGTGCCTATTCTTAATAGTCACTTTATTAGGTTCTCTATAGTCAATGCATAAAAGGTTCCATCTTTCTTCTTTATGAACAGTACTGGAGCTCCCCATGGTGAAACACAAGGACGTATAAATTCTTTATCCAACAGCTCTTGTAATTGATTCATCAATTCCTTCATTTCTGATGGCGCTAATCGATACTGAGATTTGGCAATTGGTGTTGTTCCTGGTACTAATTCTATTTTGAATTCTACTTGACGAGGGGGCGATAATCCTGGTAGCTCATCAGGAAATACCCTTGAATATTCTCCAACAATAGGAACATCTTTCAAATTTTGCTTGCCTGATTTGGTATTAACTATGTGGGCTAGAAATGCTAAACATTTCTTTTTCAAATATTTCTGAGCCTTCATACAGGAAATCATTCTGATAGGGCCTCTAGGTTTCTCGCCGTGTATGACAAGAATTTGGTTGTCTTTAGTTAAAGGTATTTTGATCATTCATTTTCCACAAATGATTTCTGCCTGATTCTTACTTAACTAATCCATACCTACTACAATATCAAAACCTCCTAATTCAACGGGGTTCAGGTCTATGCTAAAGCAATGATTTTCTATGTTTAGAATACAGTTAGGAATAATTTCATTATCTTCTATCATGTTTATATCAGCTAACTCTATCGTATACTTATTTTTCAGTTTCTCTGATGTTAATCCAAGTAGGGGTTTGAAATGATTTGAAACAAAACTTTGGGTTGCTCCCGTATCAAATAATACAGTTGCGTATTGATCATTAATAAGGAACGTACCCGTCATTTCAAATAAGATAATAAGTAATTATCTTCTATCATGTTTTCATCAGCTAACTCTATCGTATACTTATTTTTCAGTTTCTCTGATGTTAATCCAAGTAGGGGTTTGAAATGATTTGAAACAAAACTTTGGGTTGCTCCCGTATCAAATAATACAGTTGTGTATTGATCATTAATAAGGAACGTACCCGTCACCACTTCTGGTTCTTGTCTTGCTTCTTTAGCTTGAAGTACAAATGCTCGACCATGCGCCTTATTGGGATTCCTTAGAGTCTTCCCTTTTAATTCTGGGCATCCATTACGAAGGTGATCATCTTTTCCACACTAGTAACACACTGGCTTAGGATTTATGGGTACCTTACATTCCCTTGATGTATGTCCCTTCTTTTTGCAATTATAACAAATTACCAGCATACATCTCCCAACATGATTTCTTTTGCAGGCATTGCACCAAGGTTGACTTTCTGTCCGTGGTCTTTCTTCCTGCACGATAGCCATATAATTTCTTTTTGGGTTTCTGTTTGCCTTTTTGTTCTAGTTTCCACCAAAATTCCTTCCTGTGTTATTGCTCCATTTCCTTTTTTCTCCTAACTTGGTTGTAGTTAACGATCCGTTCCTAATCATCTCGTCTGTCAAACTTCCTGCTAGAGTCACTGCATCTTGAAAGGTTTTTGGCATTGCAGATTTCACCATTCCTCTTATCTATGGTACTAAACCCCAGATGTATCTCCCTATTCTTTTTGTTTCTGAAGTCACTAAATATGGCACCAATCTAGAAAATTCATTGTATTTATTAGTATATTCCTGAATAGCAGCACCCTTTATTTCTAGTGCTAAAAATTCTACTTCTGTCCTTTTTATCTCATTATAGGGACAAAATTTCTCAATCATTAGTTTCCTAAATTCTTCCCAACTTAATTCATTCATAAAATTCCTTCCCATTGTTTGTATTTCCATTTTCCACCAAGACTGTGCTTCTCCTTTAAGAGAATGCGAAGCAAACATGGTTTTGTAGTTATCAGCACAATCACTGATGTCTAAAACTGACTCCATTTCCTCTAACCAGCTTAAGGCTTGCACCGCTCCACCTTTTTCGTCAAAGTCTCAGGGTTTACAAGACATAAAAGCCTTATAAGAGCATCCTTTTCTAGCTTCATTTATAGTTTCCCCTTCGTGGTTCTCCACTTCATTGATGTGTGCTGGTCCATTATCTCTAGGCGACACTCTTTCAACATTAAAAGCTTACTGCAGCTGAGTCACCAATGTAGGCATTGCAGCTTTCAGCTGTCGAGTTACTATCTGAGAAATCCTCTCATCCTCATTTGTGGCAGTGTTTACTGGTGGGGCTTCTTCTACAAATCTAGTTCTTGGTCGCCCGACACGTGAATTCTTCGTACGGGTTGAGTATCTTTTCTTGGCAGCATTTTTCACTACATACCAATTATTTTAATATTACATAATTTTACTCATACTATATAGTAATATTAAATAGTCATAAGCAAAATATTCCATTATATCATTATTTTATATAGTAAAATAGTGACACATAACATACAAAGTTTCCTATTTTTCTAATCTCCCCAAACCCAGTTCCATATCTTCATAAAGACACTCTTGTTTTCTTCTTTCACTTCCTTGACATCGGCTTGAAGCATCCGAATTTGTCGTTGTATCTTCTTAACCTTCTTATGAATTTGGTGGGTTCTTTCCATTTGGCATTCCTCCAACCTTTGCCTCTTAATTCCTCTTTCTTTAATTTCAGAATTATTAGGTTGGACTGTAGGTGTTATATCAAATGTTGGGGAAAGGGTTTCGGGATCTTTGTTTTCTTGCTCCTTAACTCCCTTAGTTGAAAACTCCTTCCCATGCTGTACCCTCCCCATTGTTACTAGTGCATGTCGGACGTAAAATTTTGGCATTGTGTTGGTTTGGGTTTCAGGTTGAGGTGTTTCTATTTTGTTCTGAGGCTCTATGTCAAGTGTTGTTTCTTTATGGTTGCTATGATCCGAATGATCAGTTCCATTATAGTAGCTATCAGATTTATCAGAATTAATGCTGCAAAAATTCTTACAAATTAACTTTTGTAAATAACATAAAATTCATAAAATTTCATATATAAATCATACATATCCCAAGTTTCATTCTTGTTTAAACATGAATACGATCACATAAAATCATAGAGAGAAAACAATATCACATTGATGACTTGTTATCATATGAGCTTATTGTTATAGTCTAGGCATTTACTAATAATACCTAATTTTCTATAACCAATGGCTCTGATACCAAGCTGTCACATCCCGGCGGAAGCGTGAAATGCTTTGGTGTGACTATTGGTTCGGAACACATTGAATACAGATACAAGCAATCACACCAAACGATTAGAAATTAACATTACATTAGTCATTCATAGTTTCGGGTTACATTTATATAACATATTCAAAACTTGTCTTAACTTAGACTTTTACATATAACATTGTAACCCTATTACAAAATATTCTAGTAACCACTTCATAGTCTTCTCAGTAGTGGTGGACATGTGCATCCACTGATACGCTGAGATCCATCAGATTCACTGATACGTTTACACACATTTTTCCTATCACTTCATACCATCCATTGTAAACATCAAAGGTAAGCACAAGATTATAAGTCATTTCTGATTACCTGAAAAAGCATACTCAAACGGTCAACATAAAGTTGGTGAGATCATAGGTTTAAAATCTTAACAAAATTATTGATGCAACATAAACAAGTTCACAACCAAACCTACTTATATACCGGGTGATTCATAAGTGTCACAAGTATAAATCACAGAATCAAATAATATAACATCACGACCCCTATTCGGCAGTCTCAACCGGGTCCAGTTGGTGCAAGAAATATGTTCCTAAATAGCGCTACCTATATTATCTGACAGTTCCTTATACTAATTAATGGTTGTGATACATGCAGTCAAATGACAGTAACTTATCAAAAATTCTTATTAACATTAGCATCAAACAACAAATTAAACAGTATGTTTTTCCCCTAAAATTTTATAAATAAAAAGGGACTATGTTACTCACCTTTATTCTAACAACTTTTTTATAATTTCCTATAAAATAATTATTTGTTAGAATAAATATTTATTATTTTAATTATTATTTATATTACTTATATTATTATTCATTAAGCTTTAAAATTTTAAGACAGTAGTTATGATTGTCTAAAAAGTATTAAATTTTACAAACAGTAGTATTTTCATATATAGATTATCCTATAAAATTTTCAACTAATAATTCCTGACAGTTATTTTCCTAAAATTTTTACAAAATTTCTAATTAGTGGTAGAAATAGCTATTTATCTCTAAAAATTTTGAAAATTATACAAAATGTTCTATTTAGTATTTAATATTTTATGTAAAATGTTCATGATTTTATCTGCTATATTTCTATCACTTTTGATTTTCTTCTTATTAATTGTTCTAAACTATAAAACTTTATTATACTAATGAATTAATTCACGAAATTTATTCTGTAACTTTAGTGTATTACTTGGATCATTCTATAAATTTTCTAGATTTTTATTAAGTCCCAATTTCCTATTTGGAATTTTTATTTTATTTCATTATTTCAATTATATAAATTAATATATCTCATATAAATACTTCATATTTTCTAATTTTTTATCTTTAATATTTCTTAACAAATCTCTAACAATTTTATTCCCTCAATCATAATCATTTAAATATCTAACCTAATTCACCTAGCTAATCATGAAATAACAATTATTTCAACACTTTTAAACCCCTTTGTTTTTATTTGAATCTTTTGTTTTTATAAAAATCTCAAACATTCTGATGAATAATCTTTTCTTACTGATTTTTATTAAAAGATAAGTTTTTATAAAGTTTGTAAATAGTTTTGATGGTTTATAACATAAAGGGTTTGATTTATATGTATGTTAAATACATATACAACTTCTACAAGCTTTTTAATCATAGATTTTTTTTTTGGGATCTAACCTTGATTATAAGTAAAAGAGAAGTTTAGAATATTGTTAAGGAAGTCTCCTAAGCTCTTGATGATCCAAAATTGAGTTGAATGTTCTTGAACTTGAAGTAATGTCACAAGGATGTTAATGGTTTAAGGAGGTTGATTTTATGGTAGTAAAATAGTGCTTATGATGGTGGGTTCGGGTGATGTAGGAACCAAGGGAGCATGAAGAGGAGAGTGATGTAGAGAATGGTGGTGGGTTGTGTGATGTTGGCCGAGAGGTGGAAGCAAGGAAGATAGTGGTGGTGCTCGAAGGTGATTATGGTGTTGGAGGGTGTTTCGGCCGAGAGTTCTAGGGGAGAAGGAAGATCATTTGATCTTCATAATTACTCCTATACTTAGGTTAATGTGATGTCAACTTAGGGTGAAATATGTCATGAGTTCAAGATAGTTGAGTGGCATGAGTGATAGGTGTCACTCACACACACTAATCACTCTAATGATGCTTCTTAGACATTAATCTAGTGGTTAGGCTTTGTAAACACTCTAGTGATCCATTGATTAGGATTAGTTTATGTGTTATCTTAGTGATCAAATGATTATAATTGGTTTAGATTTAGTTTTTCTATCAACTTTCTAGTAGCTAATTTAGTTGGTTAATGTTTGATTAAGTTTTGATCTTATTTCATTACTTATTAGGTAGAAGTATGTATCAATCAAATGACTAATTGTACAATCCTATGATTTGGTAACTTACATACATGGTTTAATAACATATAAAATTCATATTTCCAAATATTAACATACATGCACATATAAATAATATGCATGCATGCACATTCATGAAGCATATACACATACTTACATATGCTCAATATATATATATATGAAACTCTTATGATTATAATCAAATAAAGTCACCTTAGCAAGCTTCAATTGAGTATATATATATATATATATATATATATATATATATATATATATATATATATATATATATATATATATATATATATATATATATATATATATATATATATATATATATTATATATATATATATTCCTAACTTATAATAATTCTTGAACTTTTAATTTTGCGTAACCTTAGTTTTAGGGTTGTCACAAGTGTTCCCCTTTTTACTACTGTTTTGGGATGAAATATGCTTTGTTTGAACTGAAATTATTTACGTGCTCTAATATGATGCTTATATGTTATGGTGATTGTTAGAACCTGCTCTTATATTATATCACAATCATTAATTCTTGGTGAACCGCTTGTTCTATATGGGTAGATCTACTTGGGTAATCCCCCACGGACAGTGCCTTTCTTCATAACCCTATGACATTATAGGAAGGGTACCATACTAAGATCCTGCAGGGTCGTTTGCGGCATGTAACAGGTATTATAAGAAACTATGGTGTACCACTTAGCATGTATGGTGCACTGTTTGAGGCTCAGTTCTCCCTATGGCTAGCCGGGACTGAGTGCAGGGTTGATTGTGACCTCCACAACAAATGATAATTATGATTTTAAATTAGTTCTTGGACTCTAAAGAGTCCTTTTTTTTTTTTTTTTAACTTTAAGCACTTGAACTCACCAACTTTATAGTTGACACAAAAATCTTTTTGAGCATGTTTCAGGTAACCCTTGATGGAAGATTGGATTTCGTAGGAAACCTCTTATGGAAGACCTAGTTCCGTAACTACCAATGACATTACTTGACTTTAAAACATTATTAGACAATTTGATTGATGTTGTTAAACTTATGGATATTTTGTAATGGGTGTTACTTTTGTTTTTGGGCAAGACTTTCATAGCCCGAATTTGCCATTTAAATGTAATGCCATGTGATTTCTCTCCTTGTGTGCTCTTGTGATGGTTAGTTTCCACTGCCATGTATATTGCAAGTCTATGACATCCCACCCTCCTTGGGACCGGGGTGTGACAGATTGGTATCAAAGCCAAAAGTTGTAGAGAAATCGGGGATACCTTAGTAGACCCTAGGCTACAACCCTGATACCTTAAGACTGTCCTTGTTTTGGAATGTGTTGGAGTGAACGGGTTGGGCAAATTGATGATTACACTTGATCAATGTAATCATGAATTTACTAGACGCGTAAATTCCGCCATACCCCCAAGTGATGATAAAATGTTTCTTTTAAAGGGGTAAATGAATTGGGAAATGTTTTCATGTGGTCAAACTTTATATACTATCTTTCGTGTCCTTATAACCCTATGCAGATACTAATTATGGATACTATTAACCTTATTATTATTATTAGTAGTATTATTATTATTATTATTATTATTATTATTATTATTATTATTATTAATGTCATGAGCTATGAGAAACCAAATTACTCATGATAATCTTATACAGGATTTCAAGAACTATGGCAGACAATGTAAAAGCACCTACATACCCAGCCAATGATACTGCTCCTGTTGGAAGGCTTAGGAGTGTAACGCCTCCATCACAGTATGAGGAGTACCAGCGAAGATGCAGACATCCCGAATGGATTTCGGTGACATCTGATGACACTGAACCCACGGAGGACTCTTCACCATCATCACAGGATAGAAGCCTAACACGCTCCCATTCGCTACACGTCACTGCACCTACTCTCTCACCTATCCCACCTATCGGGAATAGGGATGCCCGTGTCATTACACGACCGCAGAAGAGTGTCTGGCCGGGTGCATCCGTTTCCTTTAGGATTCTGCCCCCTCCACCCCCTCCTGCTATGGCTCTAGCACCAGCACCTCCGGTGATTGACCCTGCCCAGACGCAGCTCGTACGAAGAGTATTGGATGCCGCCTAGACGTAGTATGTATGACGGCCCGCGTGTCCTTGCTGGAGACCCCTACTCCCAGTCTAGCCGTCAGGCTAGTGACTTTGGTCCTTCGGACCCTACACTGGGAGACATACTTAGGACTATTCAATGTCATGAGGTCACTCTTCAGCACGCTACACAGACCTCCCACTCCTCCTAGTTCCAGGCAATGATGGTTTCTCATAGTGTGCAATGCCTAGAGCAAGAGCAGAAGAAGAAGAGTTCGGGTTGGTTTGGGTGGATGAAGAAGAAGTGGCAGTGAAGAGGGGGTGATATCTGAGTGATTGGCAGGATACTGCTGCACTATTTAAAGAAACTATTTATCTATTTTAGACACTATTATTATTATTATTTTATGGGGTTGATGGCACCTTCTAATTTGTGATACTATGACACTACTATTTGGTTGATTGTGTTACATTTAACTGCTTATCAACTTTCTTTGATGATACTAACCTTTGTAGGGTGTCTAAAATGGGAATATACAATATCATATTTCGAAAAAACTAATTTGGTTGCCCCATAAAATCATTAACTCTATATTATTTGAATGAACCGTTTATACATGTCTTGCTATGGGTTAATAGGAAGCATCTTGTACTTAATGAATGCGACTTTTAGGAATAAAGCTAGTGTGACGAAATACTTGAAACCAATTAATGAGATACTAAATAAGCTTATCTATGTTGACACCAGAATGTCACCTAATTGAGGAACTCGTAGTGGAAGGAGAGGAGCAACTCGTGAAAGAGGTGATGAGGTTAGGTGTGGCAGGGGACGGGAACCCCTTGATGAACGAACTAGGGACCAGGGTGGTAATCAACCACCCACCCCACCGAAAGTACCGCGTGATGCAATCGCAAATCTGGATAATGAGGAAAGGATTGCTAACTTGGTGGCTTAACAAATCGCCAATGCTATCCCAACCATTATTGGCCAAATCAATGCGGACCGGGATAACGCAATCGACAGTGGTGGACCCGGGAATGAGGAAGGCAACAATGATGATGCTGATGAAATAAGGAGTGGATGTTCTTATAAAACCTTCATGGCTTGTAAACCCAAGGATTTCTATGAAACTGAGTGTAAGGCCCCATTTCCGGAGACCTCACTGTTGGTCAATCATAGCATAAAACATTAAACAACACACCTTTCATAAAATATTGCAGCGGAATTAAGTTAATAAAAACCATTCATTCTATTAATAATTAACGTTGTTAAGCAATACATCATTGTTTCCTTGAATTACAAAAGACCCAGTTTCGTTGCATTGCAAAACAACAATATAATTAAAGATGAATGGATGCCAGTCTTGCCCTGCCGAGTAGCTTTCCCAACGTGCCATCCTCAGCAACAATTACCTGCCAACTGAGAATGCATAAAAGTCAGCGTTGCTGAGTGAGTTCTAGTTTTAAAACATTTAAAATACCTTGTAGGATTTATATATGAAAATACCCTTTTCAATAAAATACTTCCTTTACTTTCGCACGTGAGCACTCATCATACATACATCAATGTATAAATTTAATTATCTTTCATTAACTCACGTATTCGTTCATTTCATACATTTTCATTATCTTTCACTTTCTATCTGGATCCTGTCTCATGCAATACCCCCGACTCATGTCCGAAGACTAATACTGTGCCGGGGTACGCGACAAGGACTCCGTCTCTGTTTGCAACACCCCCGACTCATGTCCGAAAAAAGACACAGTACCAGGGAGAGCATCACGACATCTTTTGGGTAGATCTCAAGGATTAGACCCCCTTCGAGTCAATCTCAATTATTGCACTCCATCCGAGTCTGTAACGACAACATGGTCGCGCACCTCCTTTCATTGCTTGCAAGACTTTTCATACATTTCTTATGTTCCTCTTCTTTATTAACATTAATCTTTCACTTTCTTTACGATAATACTTTACGCATACGAAATATAAAAACACCACGTAAAGTCACATTATACATAGTATAAAGCATCAACAACAGCCCATAACATGCATCACCACAACAGACATGAAACAGCAAAACATTCCAGAACTTACCCGTTACATTCTACTTCCCAAGCTTCAGAAAAATCCTAGTCCTTAGAGAAATGCGGATGAACAGAGACTAACGCAGATGAACAGTAACTAATACGGATGAACAATAACTAATGTGGATGAATGCCTTCAGATTATTCCAAGTGTCCAGCTAAATGCTGGTAGAACAAATGCGAATGACTGAAACAAATGCGCATGAACACTGTAGCAAATGCGCATGAACAAAAGAAATGCGGAAGAACACTTGGGAGCATGAGCAACTACAAATGCGGATGAACAAACAACAAATGTGCATGAGCAAGATACTTATAAGTGTATGTTCAGCTCTTAAATGCGGATGAACTAACCGACCTGCAAATGCACTTATGCAATTATTCAGTCCCCAATCCTCGGTCTAACACATCCTTATCATCGATCTAACATGCTTAACATCTAGAGCAGGCATACAACCACGAAAACACCAACAATACTAACCAATCATGCTTATCCATCTGTTCAAAGGTTATACTCAACATCCTAAGCATCAACAGCATATAAACCATCATAAAGCACAAACACAATCAGCCATATACATACGGTAAAGCATAAAACAGCTGCAAAACCTTTTAAACATGCATTTTCTGCCCCAAGAAGTTTAAAACAGATAAAAACCAGGGTCTAGAACTCACCTAGTGCAGCAAACAAGCAAAACTCCTCCAAACTCGTGTGCACAAGAGTTCAAACGCCTAAAACGAGCAAAAACAAACAACAAAACACATAAACACATATAAATTGGTTTCATGGTCAAAACCCAACATAAACTGAGCCAATTATGCATAGAAATACATACCAAGATCAAAAACAGCCTCTATCTCTCTCTAGAACCGAGGGAACCTTGATTTCTTCTTCTTCTTCTTCTTCTGTTTCAGTTAAACACAGCAGCAGCAGGGGTGATATGGGCGGCCATGCCCATATAAAGTACACTTTTTGACTTTTGTGTACTTTTACACAAAACACCCCTCATCTTTGGCTTCTTTTTGCTTTCTTCTTGATACTTTTATTTTCTTTTTTTTTTTAATTTTATGTGACAAAATTTCGGGCGTTACAAGTCTACCCCCCTTAAAAAGGTTTCGTCCCTGAAACATGTCACTTTTCGAATAACTGTGGGTAATGCTGTCTCATTTCATCTTTAGTCTCCCACGTAGACTAACCCTTCTGGTGTTTCCACTGCACACGTACGAGTGGAACCACTTTATTTCTCAGTCTCTTCTCCTTTCGGTCTATGATTGCCACCGGTTGCTCTACATAATTAATACGTTCATCCACTTCAATATCTTCCAGTGGTACAATCATGTCTTCATCGGCTAAGCACTTTCTCAGATGAGATACATGGAATGTTGAATGAATTCCACTTAACTCATCAGGCAATTCTAGTCGATAGGCCACCTCCCCTACTCGTGTAACAATTCGAAAAGGCCCTATGTATCTTGGACTCAGCTTGCCCCTTTCCAGAACCGGATGATCCCCTTCCAGGGTGAGACCTTTAACATGACTTTATCACCCACGTTAAAGTCGATCGGTCTACTCCTCTTATCGGCATACGAATTCTGTCTATCCTTGGCTACCTTCATAAAGGCTTTGATCTTTTCTAACTTCTCAGTCATAGCCTCGATTACCTCCATGCTTCCCAACTCTTTCTGCCCAATGTCTCCCCAACACATGGGCGTTCTACATCTCCTACCATATAAGCATCTCGTAAGGCGGCATGCCAATGCTGGCATGATAGCTGTTGTTGTATAAGAACTCTGCCAACGGTAGATGATCACCCCAACTTCCTCCGAAGTCGATCACACATGCTCGGAGCATGTCCTCGAGTGTTTGAATTGTCCTCTCAGATTGACCATCTGTCTGAGGATGGTAAGCCATACTGATGTGTAGCCTCGTCCCCATTGCATCGTGGAATCTCTTCCAAAACTTCAATGTGAACTGAGTGTCACGGTCTGACACGATAGACACCGGAACACCATGACGAGCTACAATCTCTTTAATGAACAGATCTGCCAACCTCTCGGATGAATACGTCTTGCGGATTGGTAAGAAGTGAGCACTCTTTGTCAAATGATCAACAATTACCCAAATTGTATCATACCCCCTTGTCGTACGTGGCAACTTCATGATGAAATCCATGGTGATGTGCTTCCACTTCCACTCAGGTATATCCAACAGTTGGATCTTCCCGTATGGCTTTTGATGCTCTGCCTTCACTTGTAAGCAAGTAAGGTACTTACTCATATACTCCTCCACGTCACGTTTCATATCCGGCCACCAATAGTCTTTCTTCATATCTTGATACATCTTAGTGGCACCGGGATGAATGGAGTATCGATTCTTATGAGCTTCGTCCATAATTCGTCCCTGTAGTGGGGAATCCACATCCGCCCGAAGCGGGTTCTAACTCCGTGGGTATTTTCTCCCAACTCCTTGACTAGACCTCTCATCCTTTCAGAGTTAAGGCGATCTTCCTTCAATGCCTCATCCTGAAATTCTTTGACCTGTGTCATCACGTCAGAGGTCATCACCAATTGGTAAGCTTTCACCCGGATTGGCTCTGGTCTCTCTTTTCGGCTGAGGGCATCAGCCACTACATTGGCTTTACCCGGATGGTAGTGGATTTCACAATCATAATCCTTAATCAGCTCTAACCACCTCCTCTGCCTCATGTTGAGATCTTTCTGCTTAAAGAAATACTTTAGGCTCTTGTGGTCTGTGAAGATTATCCATTTCACCCCGTACAGGTAATGCCTCCAAATCTTTAAGGCGAAGACCATAGCTGCGAGCTCCAAATCATGCGTGGGATAATTGACTTCATGGTTTTCTCTCCCACGTTGCATTAATACACAACCCAGTCCAGAATAGGAGGCATCCGAATACACCACTAAGTCTTCACTTCCTTCGGGTAATGTCAAAACAGGAGCTTGAGTTAATCTTGCCTTTAACTCCTCAAAATCATCTTCCTGTTCCCGACCCCACACAAACCTTACGACCTTGCGAGTCAATTTGGTCAAAGGTGAGGCTATCTTGGAAAAGTCTTGAATGAACCTCCTGTAGTAGCCCGCAAATCCTAAGAAACTTCAAATCTTGGATGGCGTCTTTGGAGACTTCCATTGCATCACCGCCTCAACCTTCGCCGGGTCCACCATAATTCCTTCAAATTCACAACGTGACCCAAAAATTGAACCTCACGTAACCAAAAAGCACACTTAGAGAATTTCGCATAAAGCTTCTCCCTGCTAAGCGTCTCCAGTACTTCACGTATGAGGCCGGCATGTTCTTCTTTGCTCTTTGAATAAATCAGGATATCATCAATAAACACAATCACTGATTTATCTAACATCGGCCGACACACTCGATTCATCAAATCCATAAAGGCAGCTGGCGCGTTAGTCATACCGAAAGACATATCGAGGAACTCGTAGTGTCCATAACGCATGCGAAAAGCTATCTTAGGAATGTCTTGCTCCTTAACCTTCAACTGATGGTAACCAGATCGGAGATCTATTCGTGAGAACCAGCTGGCACCTTGGAGCTGATCAAACAAGTCATCTATTCTCGGTAGGGGATATCGATTCTTCACTGTCAACTTGTTTAGCTCCCGGTAGTCTATGCACATCCTTATACTACTATCTTTCTTCTTAACAAACAAGACCAGAGCACCCCAAGGAGAGATACTCGGTCAAATGAAACCCTTGTTCAGTAACTCCTGCAGTTGCACCATTAGCTCCTTTATCTCGGTTGGAGCTAATCGATACAGTGCCTTGGCAACGGGTTAGGCACTGGGTGTCAAATCAATCTGAAACTCGATCTCACGGTCCGGTGGCACGCCTGGTAAATTTCTGGGAACACGTCTGGAAATCACACACAACTGGTACGTCGGACAATTGTGGTACCGACGTGTCCACATCCTTCGCATAAGCCAGGTAGGCACTACTTCCGCGTTTCATGCACTTCTCTGTCACCACCATCGAAATCACCTTCGGAACTATACTAACTCGTTCACTGTAAACCGTTACCGAACTTCCATCGGGCGCTGTCAGTCGAATCATCTTTTTGCGACACACGATGTTTGACTCATAGGCTGCTAACCAATCCATCCCCAGAACTACATTGAATCCGCCTAGGGGCATCACAAATAGTTTAGCAGAGAACCTATGGCCTTCTAACTCTATGCCACAATCCTCAATCATATCAGAAATTCTGGTAGACTTACCAATAGCAGTTTCTACATCAAATGGCTCTTCAATTCTTCTACTACTAACAGGCAGCTTAGCACAGAAAGCAGCATAAATAAAACTCCTACTAGCACCAGAATCAAACAATACGGAGGCATAAGTTTGATTTACTAGAAACATACCCAACACAACATCGGGATCCACCCTGGCCTCCTCTCGGGTCATTGTAAATGCTCTAACGCTTGCCCTCTACCCTTCACTCTCTGTCCTCTTCTTCACCCCGGAACTCTCGACCCTCAGCGTCTTATAGTCTCTGCTTAGATGACCATCCTCACCACAACTATAACACTTCATAGCCCCACATACCTTTGCCACGTGGCCAGGCTACCCATACTTGAACATACATTCGATCCCCATTTGCACTCACCAGTGTGCTCCTTCCCACATTTGCCACACCTCTTCGTCCCCGAGCTTGATGACCCCACTCTTCGGTCATCCATTTTCATCCTCTTGTTGTTT
The DNA here is from genome assembly GCA_025506505.1 of Flaveria sonorensis. Lineage (NCBI taxonomy): Eukaryota > Viridiplantae > Streptophyta > Magnoliopsida > Asterales > Asteraceae > Flaveria > Flaveria sonorensis. The sequence continues at coordinate 21,170,908 of CM046433.1, forward strand.
GGGTTGAAACCACCATGTGCAAACCTTTTCCCAATCTAGTTCTTGTCACCACCACCTGTCTTCTTCACCTCAACCACCGACACCTCTCTCTCATCGTAAAGCCTCCCAGCTAGATCCACTGCTGACCTAAAAGTGCTTGGTCGGGCAACAATCAAGTGCCTGCGGATATCAGCCGGCAATCCCTGCACATACCTCTTAATTTTCCTCGACACCGGCGTCACCTGATTCAGCACCAGCCTCGCCATTTGGTTAAACTTGGTGGTGTATTGCTGGTGCGTCATGGTTCCCGCCTCAAGCTGTAGGAATTCTCTCTCTACCTTGTCTAGTTCCCTATAAGGACAAAATTCCTCAACAACCAACTTCTTCAAATCTCTCCATCTCATCCTCCCGATGGCCCTGCTGCCCTCGACTTGGACAATATTGTCCCACCAACACAAAGCCGAGTCAACGAATGAGTGAGTGGCAAATTTCACTTTCTGGTCCTCCCTGCACTCACTAATATCCAACACTGCCTCCATCTCTCTAACCCAATGGTAGGCAGCTGTACCGTTACCATTGCCGTCAAAAGTAGGGGGTTTACACCGTTGGAATGCCCCGTAGCTACATCCCCTCGCGGTTTCCCGCACCTCTACATCTTCTTCATCACTGGAGGCTCCCCTATCAGCATTCATCTCCTCGTCATCATCATGATCTCCCTCATTCTCCCTTCTCCCAGCAGCATCCCTTCTCTCTTCCTCCTTTTCTTTCCTCTCATCCTCCCTTACGGCCCGGATCACCTCAGTCATGAAGACGGTAGTATCGTCTGCATGACTTGGTGAACCTCCTCCACCACAGCCTCTTTCACTGAGGCCCTCAAGTTGGCACTCTCATCTCCGCCCTCCGGGTGATGAAGCCCAGGCTTACCAGGAGCCATCTCTGCAGTTCTCGTCTTGTTCTTTACGGCCCGTGGTCTACCAGCACGACCACCCCGTGCTCCACCTCTAGAAGCCTTAGATGATCTATCTCCAGCCATCCTCTAACACTATAAGATTCAAACACCAACACGGTCATTCAAGGTAATAGCTCAGTTTATATCAAGTATAGTAAGTCCCTAATTACAGTGGCCAGTTGTGATTAGCCACTTACTTTACTCTTCATCCCCCGAGCATTTCCTATCCTGACAACATCAGTTTTCAAATCTACTAAAGGCATATAAATTAAATAGCACACGCACATAATACCAGTTAACATTAAGAATAGAATTACCTGATGGCATGTAGCCACTCGGGCTAGCATCCCTCCATTCGTCCCATTCTCAGTTTAAGTTTAGGTTTTGAAAATATTTACCTATTTCTCTTAAACTTTGGCTTTGATACCAACTTGTAAGGCCCCGTTTCCGGAGACCTCATAGTTGGTCAATCATAACATAAAACATTAAACAACACACATTTCATAAAACATTGCAGCGGAATTAAGTTAATAAAAACCATTCATCTTTAATGATATTGTTGTTTTGTAATGCAACGAAACAAGGTTTTTTGTAATTCAAGAAAACAATGATGTATTGCTTAACAACGTTAATTATTAATAGAATGAATGGTTTTTATTAACTTAATTCCGCTGCAATATTTTATGAAAGGTGTGTTGTTTAATTTTTTATGCTATGATTGACCAACTATGAGGTCTCCGGAAATGGGGCCTTACACTGAGGGTGCTATCGAGACGTACAGGTAGTTGGATTAAATCAAAGCTATGTTAGACATCAGTGAGGGCAAGACCGAGCACATGGTAAGGTTTGCCTCTCAATCACTCAAGGTACCAGCACTGGAGTGGTGGAAGACCATCGTTCATCCCCGAGGCAAGAATGCTGTAGGCCGAATGAAATGATCTGAATTCAGTGAGCTAATGATCAACAAGTACTACCCGATCAACCAACTGGAGAAACTGGAGGCTGAATTTCTGAGTTTTGAAATAAAGGGCTCGGACTATACGCAATACATCAACCGTTTCCTAGCCTTGTCCCGACTGGTGCCACACTTAGTGACGCCAGAAGCCAAAGGTGTGGCTCGTTTCATCTTCGGATTACATCCCAGGGTTAGAGGCATGGTCCGGTCTTCCAGTCCTACAACCCTGCAAGCAGCAGTTGATTTCACTAGTATCCTGACTGATGACCTGGTTAGAGCTGGTTGGACTGAGCGTGTGAGAACAGAGGATAAGAAGAAGACAGTGGATGAGAAAAGGAAGTGGTTCGATGCTAAGTGGTCAGAAGCAGTGGTAGCTCGAGCAAGAGAACAGGTGAAGGTGTGAGGTGTGGTGATCATGATGGAAAGGCTTAGAAGTTGTACCTAGGCACAAGCAACTTTTGCAATAAGTGCAAGCTACATCATCAAGCGGACTGGTCATTTAATCAAGGACTGTACATTCAAGCCGGGAAAACAATGCTCTGAGTGTGAAGATCCAGGGCACATGAGGAAAAAATGGCCTAAGCTAGCTAAGGATAAGGACCCTAGGCTTAATAAACCCAAGGGAAAAGCATTCGTGATGGATCCAAATGGTGCTCGAAAGGAGCCAGATGTGGTTAACGGTGCGTTACTCGTTAACAACCATCATGCGACCGTTTTATTCGATACTGGTGCAACAGGTAGTTTTGTTTCCACTACCTTTAGGCCTTTGATTGATTTGAAAGCTCGCAACTTAACCGATGCTTATACCGTAGAATTAGATGATGGTAAAAGAATAGAAACTATTGAAATCATTAAAGACGGCATTATAGAACTAAAGGGTAATCCATTTAAGATAGACTTGATGCCTATCACGCTAGGAGGTTTTGATGTGGTCGTGGGGATGGACTGGTTAGCTAAAAATAAGGCTGAAATCATGTGTGATGAACGTTTACTTAAGATACCTTTGGTTGATGATAAGACACTAGTTGTACACGGTGTTAGAAGCAACACGCTATGCCCCATGATATCCCACCTAAAGGCTACCAAGAATCTCAAAAAGGGATGCTCAGCTTTCATAGTCTACGTGATGAAATCGAGAGAAGAAAAGAAAATTGAAGATATACCGGTAGTGTCAGAGTACTCGGAAGTGTTTCCCGAGGATTTTCCGATACTCCCTCCAACTAGGTAGGTTGAGTTCCAAATAGATCTAGTGCCCGGTGCCACACCAGTGGCCAAGGCACCTTACCGACTCGCTCCACCAGAGATGAAGGAGCTAATGCTACAAATCCAAGAATTGTTGGACAAGGGATTTATTCAACCAAGTGTTTCCCGGTAGGGTGCTCCGGTGTTATTTGTGAAAAAGAAGGATGGGACCCTACGAATGTGCATTAATTATCAGGATTTGAACAAGCTTACGGTAAAGAACCGTTATCCCCTTCCGAGAATCGATGACCTATTCGACCAACTTCAAGGAGCCAACTATTTCTCCAAAATATATTTAAGATCAGGATACCATCAACTGAAGATAAGGGAGGACATACCCAAGACCGCCTTCAGAACTAGATACGGACACTATAAGTACTTAGTCATGCCCTTTGGACTGACTAACGCACCTGCGGCATTTATGGATCTCATGAACCGGGTATGTCGCCCATATCTAGACAAGTTCATGATGTGTTTATTGATGACATCCTAATCTACTCCTGTAGCAAGGAGGAACATGAGAAGCATCTTAGACTAATTCTTCAATTGCTCAAGGAGGAGCAATTATATGCAAAGTTCTTTAAATGTGAGTTTTAATTGCGTGAAATTCAGTTTCTGGGGCATGTAGTAACAAAGAAGGGATTCAAGTAGACCCATCAAAAGTAGAGGCCATTAAGAACTGGAAAATTCCTGAAACTCCTACCGAGATAAGGCAATTTCTTGGTTTGGCCGGATACTATAGAAGGTTTATCAAGGATTTCTCGCGAATTGCACAACCGTTGACCACCTTGACTAAAAAGAATACAACCTTTGTCTGGGGAAAAGAATAGAAAAAAGCATTTGAATCACTCAAGGAAAACCTGTGCAGTGCACCTGTCCTTGCCATACAAGAAGGCGTTGAAGATTTCGTAGTTTATTGTGACGCCACGCATAAGGGGCTGGGGTGTGTGTTAATGCAGCGAGATAAGGTGATTGCTTACGCCTCTAGACTGTTGAATGAGCATGAAAGGAATTACACCACTCATGATCTAGAACTGGGTGCCGTGGTGTTTGCACTCAAAATGTGGAGACACTACCTTTATGGCACTAAGGGTGTTATCTATACGGATCGCAAAAGCCTGCAACACATTCTTGATCAGAAGATGTTAAACATGTGCCTGAGAAGATGGGTAGAATTGTTAAGCGATTATGAATGTGAGATCTGCTACCACCCTGGCAAGGCAAATGTAGTGGCAGATGCCTTGAGTAGAAAAGAAAGGGAGAAATCCCTTCGTGTTCGTGCTTTGAGGATAAGCGTGTATACTAGCCTTGTCGCTAGATTAAAAGAAGCGTAGAGAGAAGTCTTGAAGGAGGACAAATTGACCGAGAGATGTTAATGGCCATGGAAAATAGGTTAGAGATGGGGAACAATGGTTTATACAAGTGCGAAGGAAGGACGTGGGTACCTAAATATGGCAAAATTAGAGAGGTAGTCCTAGACGAAGCCCACAAATCCAGATACTCAGTTCACCCAGGAAGTGTCAAGATGTATGAGGACATAAAGGCCCTTTTTTGGTGGCCTGGATTGAATAGGTCCATCGCCACCTATGTGGGACAGTGTCTGACATGCGTAATGGTAAAGGCCGAAAACCAAAAACCGTGAGGAACTTTACAACAACCCGAAATCCTAGTGAATGGGATAACATCATGATGGATTTTGTCACGAAGTTACCAAGGACGTTTCACGGCCATGATGCTATTTGGGTAATTGTGGATAGACTTACCAAATCAGCTCATTTCTTACCAATTCGATAGGACTACGACTTGTCAAAGTTGACACAACTATACATCGACGAAATAGTGACCAGACATAGAGTTATCGATTATCTCAGACCATGATAGTCGCTTTACCTCATGATTCTAGAGATCTCTCCAGCAGGTTTTGGGGACACGTCTCGACTTAAGCACTACATACCACCCTCAAACCGATGGAGAAAGTGAAAGGACCATTTAGACTTTGGAGAAGATGTTAAGAGCTTGTGTGATTGACTTCGGTGGAAGTTAGGATAACCCCTTCCCCTAGTGGAGTTTGCCTACAACAATAGTTACCACGCAACTATAAAAGCAACTCCGTATGAAGCCTATATGGCAGGAAGAGTCGGCTGCTATTAATTTGTCATGAGGCTGGTGATAGCCAAGTGATGGGACCCGATATCATGATGGAAACCACAGACAAAGAATTTAAGATCAAGGAACAACTAAGAGCAGTCAGAGACCATCAGAAGAAGTATACGGATAGAAGACGAAAACCTTTAGAATTTCAAGTTGGAGATAAGGTGATATTAAAAGTCGTACCATGGAATGGCATAATTAGATTTGGCAAGAAAGGCAAGTTAAGCCCAAGATACATTGGATAGTTAGAAATTTCATCAAGAGTTGGCCTGGTAGCATATCAATTAAGGCTACCTCAAGAGTTGAGCTATATACATGACACTTTTCATGTGTCTAACTTAAAGAAGTGCTTGGCAGACAAAGCCTTGGAGTTACCTTTGAGGGAGGCTAGAATTAATAACAAATTGGACTTTGTGGAGGAGCCTATAGAGATTACTAACCGGTTGGTCAAGAAACTTAGATGAAGTTCTATACCCAAGGTTAAGGTAAGATGGAACTCTAGGCGAGGGCTTGAGTTCACTTGGGAATGAGAAGATGAAATGAGGAAGAAGTATCCACACCTATTTAAGTCCACTCGTTTAGAGTAGGATCGAGGCTAAAATTTCGGGATGAAATTTCTTAAACGGTGGGAAAATGTAACAACTGACTCCTAGGTTCTCTTTTAACTTCTATTAATCTTGCATTATTGCTTTTATCTTTCTTCCATGCTAATTGTTTAAATGCTTAAGTGTCTTAGAAGATTCTATTATGACTTGCCTTAGTCTAGAAATCATTAAGCGATTTTAGAAAAATACAAATCTATATAAATATTTAAATTTTAAAATATATATATATATATATATATATATATATGTGTGTGTGTGTGTGTGTGTGTGTGTGTGTACACACACACATTTACTACACATCTACATGCATATGTGTTGTTACACTTAAAAACTTTTAAAAACTAGAAGTTACAATCTACTACAATACGCCACACATTACACTACACTACAATTTATAAAAAAAAAAGATAAACACAAAAGAAAACACCCCCTAATTAATTCGGCTGCCCCCCTCCCTCTCTCCACTCACCTCTCCCCTTGAAAACTCAAAACCCACAACCACACTTCACTTCCCCTCTTCCCCATACATGCAAATTTCAAACCCACCTTCATCTCTCTCCCTCTAACTCATGATTTCAGCCAAAACCCCTTAAGAATTCTGCATTTCTTCATCATTTCAGCCCCAATCTTCGAAGATTAGCACCACCACAACATCTACCAAGAGCAACACAAGCTAGAAGGTGAACTAAAGTGTGCTTTTACGCAAGGTTTTTGCAAGAACAAGGTGCTACAGCTCAAACTTGTGAATCAACAGCCCTCATACTCTCCAAATCGTTCCAAAAACATAAAACTACCAGAGTGTAACCATCTATGTCCCTGGAATAAAGTCTTTTCTTGTGTTTTCCCCCTCTTTTCTACCATAAATCTCACTCTTCTTGTTTGAAATAGAACCTTGCGGCCACACCATTGTTTTTGGGGAACTCACAACTTGACACAAGGTATATTTTAAAGAGTATATGTGGACCAAGGGTTGGTGCACCCGATTTCACCCCGAAAGCTCTCTTTTTCATGTAGATGCTGCCAAAGGGAGTGGCCCCATAGGGATCATAATCATGATATCCTCCGTGAAAATCCCTCAACCCTTGTTTTACAAATAGGTTTGATGATGTTTAAGCTCAAACTATGACGATTACATATGTGTAAATGGTGTATTTCACCCTTAAATGCAACAACGATGCTATGAATAAAAAAATCCGTGAGCTAACGTTTTTTCCCAGTATTTTGGTGTCATTAACCATATAAAATTCTTGGTATTTGTTGAATAGGTAAAAAGGTATGGTAAAATGGACTAAATGGGCAATATTAAAGACCCGAAAAGTGGTAAAATTCAAAGATATGATCGAATCTTAATAAGATTTAAAGTTAAAAATGTTCCAGGACCAAAAATAAGTATGTTAGTGATAAAAACCTGAATTGGTGATTTATTGGGTTAATATGTGATTTTTATGGAATTATTTATCATAAACAAGCCTAAACCGGGGGATTTTAAATAAAATTTTTAAAATAGGATAACAAGCTTAAAATCAACAAACCTATGTTATTTCAGTAATTTATAAGTACCATGATGTTATTTCATGGAAAATTTGAGGGAAAATGGATTTGATCTTTCGGTTCCGAGTAAAATGAATTTTCAACAAGTTTATTGTGAAAACGAGCCTTTATGTCCTTATGACCCAAAAACTCATTTTAAACAGATGATAAAACCTATTATAATTGCTTAGAATTCAATATTAGAGTTTTGGTTGGTTGATATCAAAGATCTAAAACTAGATGCTAAAATTTGTCGGTTTTACCGTAACCGGTAACTTAAAAATTTGTGTTTTAATCCCACAAACTAAATTCTGAAAATTGGAGTTTGAACAGGCATAAATGTGATATACAAACCTCTAGAAACTAATGAGGGCCATTTTGGGTCAAGAAATGATAGAAAGCAAACTTTTTGGTCAAAATTGTAAATTTTGAAACTTGAGGGACCAAAGTGTAATTCCGTAAATATCTATGAATTTTAATCATTTTATGACCAGAAGCTTTTAGTAAACTTAATGTCATATGAACAAGTTGGTAATAATTACATAATTATCATCCATGTGCAAAAGACCCTAACCTTCCGAAAAAGAAAACTTTTTGACGCATACTCATAAGAAAAGAAACCAAATGAACTTGTGACCATAACACGCATTTAGTACGCTTCCAATAGTCTAAGAACATAGAACTTACTACTTGTAATCCTGATTATAAGGTGCTTAGTCTTGGACCTTTTCTGTGCTTGAGGAAACTGTTGTTTAATTCCAAGGTGAGTTTAGTGTTCCCTTTTTTACTACTATTTTGGGATGAAACATGTTGTGTTTGAACTGAAATTATTTACATGCTCTAATATGATGCTTATATGTTGTGGTGATTGTCAGAACCTGCTCTTATATTATATCAAAATCATTAATTCTTGGTGAACCGCTTGTTCTATATGGGTAGATCTACTTGGGTAATCCTCTACGCACAGTGCCTTCCGTCGTAACCCTATGACATTATAGGAAGGGTACCACACTGAGATCCTACGGGGTCGTTTGTGTCATGTAACAGGTATTATAAAAAAACTATAGTGTACCACTCAGCAGTTATGGTGTACTGTTTGAGGCTCAGTTCTCCCTATGGGTTAACCGGTAATAACACAAGTTTAGAAGAGGCTAGCTGGGACTGAGTGCAAGGTTGACTGTGACCTCCATAACAAATGATACTTATGATTTTAAATTAGTTCTTGGACTCTTAAGAGTCCTTTTGTTTTCTTTAACTTTAAGCACTTGAACTCACAAACTTTATAGTTGACACAAAAATCTTTTTGAGCATGTTTCAGGTAACCCTTAATGGAAGCTTGGATTTCGTTGGAAACCCCTTATGGATGACCTAGTTCTGTGACTACCAATGGTATTACTTGACTTTAAAACATTATTAGACAATTTGATTGATGTTGTTAAACTTATGGATATTTTGTAATGGGTGTTGCTTTATGTTTTTGGACAAGACTTTCATAGCCCGGATTTGCTATTTAAATGTAATGCCATGTGATTTCTCTTCTTATGTGCTTTTTGTGATGGTTAGTTTCCGCTGCCATGTATTTTGCCAGTCTGTGACGTCCCACCCTCCTTGGGCCCGGGGTGTTATATGTTGGTCTTGATGATAAAGGTTCTACTACAGGCATGTAAAAAAGACGAAGAAACGATTTTGACGTATATGTGATGCTTGTGGCTACCATGATGCTCGGAATTGTTTGTCAAAATAGCTTATTTTGTAAAATCCACGATGCCTATTCACGAATTCATAAAATCCAATTTTATATATTTTAGTTACCGGTGTTGTTGGTATAAATCATCATTTGCGATAGTCTGAGCAGTTTTGGATATATACTAACTGATACTATTAACCAGACTAGATGATCTAATTTTGTTTTAGTGCTTATTGTTATAATTTACGTGTATGTAAATTTTGTAAATTCAAAATTAACTAATATTTTATTGAAGTTTTTGTTTCTACATAGTTTTGTATTTACATATGTTTGGTTCCAATTTGTAAACAACTATTAGGATAGTGTGGTATATCTTTTTAAAACAGTTTTTATATAACATAATACAAATGTGTAACCGATTGTACTTTTGTGTAATGTATGTTTATTACATGTGTACCATGCTTTTGTTTTAAAATAATTATAAAAGTTGTATTACTATTTAATACTTTTATATATATATGTGTGTGTGTAATTTTACTAAAAATAATACCATGTTTTTTGAGGACAATGTAAAGTGTAGCTTCTTCAAATGAGGCGAATATTATAAGCATATTAATATTTTTCATGTTTACGGTAAAGGTAAACATTTTATGCTTCCATTTACACATTTCACACTATCGTAATTTCTTAAGTATGTTTGTTACTGATTCTTAAGCGAACATACTACAAACTTATTTCGTTTTATATTTGTATCTGACATTAGTTGATTGGAAAATGCATGCTTACTTTCCACAAGACCCTGATATCATAAGTGGAGAATATGTGAGCTCGTATTTACATTATTTATTGAGTATGTTTACCCGTATGTAAAACATATTTAAATAAGAAACACTAAAAATATCTCATTATCATTAATATATTATTAAGAAAAGTATTAGCTCAAAACAAACTTGTCCAAAATACCATACCATATGTTTCATAACCATACCATATGTTTCATAATCATCCATTATACAACTTAAAAGACCCAAGGGAAAAACGTCAACCAACCATTATACTAATCAAATATTCAATGGAAAAATACCGAATTAAAATATCACCCAATCATTCATCATCTTTGATATGCTTTGACGCATTGATTACCCTCTTCCTATGCGTGTTTGCCTCTAATAATAGTATACGATAAGCGTACTTGATCCTTAGCTTTCTTAAATGAACATCTTGTTTTAGTCCTTTAAAAACTTGAAACTCCAGTTCTTAATTCATCTCCATATGCCTCATTACGAAAACTCCACAGTCAATAAGATTATTCTTTGTCGCCCAAGTGACCTGTTTTCAAACTGGGATGCATTCTGATCTAGCTTCATACTTTCTATGCGCAATTGACTGTAAATACTACACAAATACATGCTTCTACACAAAAAGAAATCGGTAAATTGATTTTTTTTCACTTCATACATATGCAATCACATTTTCAGTTAGTCACACGTATAAAGAAAAGAATAATAATTTTTCATGTATATATGTAGATATATAGAATATTATTATTTTACATATAATAAACCAAATAGTTTAATCATCTTTTCATTTTTCATGTATATAAATTAGTTACTCATATATATAACCAACATAATAGTTATTTTACATATACATATAACAATTAACAATATATATAATGATCACACTGCTGACGTTACATGTATGTATATCAAATCTTAAATAAAACAAGAACACAATAAGTATACATGCACAACATATTATGTATACACTAAATTTCAAGTGCTTTTAATAGCTACATATGCATGCATATATAATCATTAAACTACTCATCACTTCGCGTTTCAATAATAACCCATCAGACATACATTAATATAAACCCAATCACATTTCAATACTAAACCCATCAAACATACGTTAATATAAACCCAATCATGGTAAGTATACATGTACGTAAATCAGCTATATATACATACTAACATCATGACTCTAATTTTACATGTATGTATACCACGTATATGTCAAACTAATAGACAAGACTAGAATAAATTTTCATGTATGTATATCAGGTGCAAACCCATACAAACTATAAAATACCTTGTTTTCATGTATTTACATGTATGTATAATTGCTACATATGCTTACACATATAATCATCATACTACTCATCACTTCTGATTTCAAATACTAAATCCATCAGGCATACATAAATATAAACACATTCCTATTAAGTATACCTGTATGTCTATTAGCTATATATACATAATAACATCATGCCTCTGATTTTACATATATGTAGACCAGGTATATATCAAACTGCTAGAGAAGACTAGAATCCGTTATATTTATTTATATCACGTGCAAATCCATACAAACTACTAAATGCCCTGCTTTCATGTATTTACATGTACGTGTAATAGCTACATATGCATACATAGACTACTTATCGCTTCTCATATATTTCAATACTAAATCTAGAACAACATAATACTAAGTTTACATATATGTATAACAGTAAAGCATACATATCAATATCATATTTTTATAGAGATAATGGTTAAGTTTTACACATAGGTAAATTACTTGGTCTAAACACACCCTCAACTTTACAAAAAACCAAATCACTTACTCACAAAAGAACCCAAACCTCCATAATTAAAACACATTATTCATCGCACCTATGTCTATTTCCTAACATAGTCTGTAGCTTCTCATAAATTGTGTGTACTATACATAACCTTAATGTAAACAATGCTCATTATACATAGTTTACTTCAATCGAAACTCATAAGCGTAAAGAACATCACCAAAATAAAGGTAATCTTTCAGTTAGACTTTAAATCACATATGAACTTACTTGACAACAGTAATATAAAGCTAATCTTTCGGTTAGACTTTAAATTACATATGAACTTACTTGATGATATTCTTGATTGTTACAAGATTTCTTTATTCGATTCTCTTGAAATAAAACAAAACATATGTAAATCTTAACACATCATTTCATCTTACATATTGCTTTGCTCGTGTTTATTAATACCATCCAAAGACAACTATCCTGTATTTATGAATTTAGAACCCTGATTTACACACACACACACACACACACACACACACACACACACATATATATATATATATGTATGTGTGTGTGTGTGTGTGTGTGTGTGTGTATATATATATATATGTATATATATATATATATATATATATATATGTATGAACTATGATGATACTTACAGCCAGTTCCTGCTTTGGACCTTGAACAACCGTTGGTGTTCTTGTATGAACTATGTATGTAAACCCAAATATGTATTCACAAGTGATTTTGATTCAGTTTTTGATTTGGGAAGGATTTTACGGGATTTTAGAAAAACAAAACTGGTTACCATAAAACACCAAATGCCAATTTATATAATTACCATTTTCATATAAAATTACATTATTTTCAAGTTGATAAATTACTATATTACACTCTTTAATCTCAGCCATAGATTGATCTAATCAATGGTTACAAAAGGTTCTTACAGTTCTTATTTATAAGACAGTCCTACAATGAACTAGACCCTATATATATACATGTATACATATATACATATATATATATATATATATATATATATATATATATATATATATATATATATATTGTAAGATCAAGTGTTTTTTCTTAGAGGCTAATGCTGATCAAAGATCTCTCAGCATGCACTGAAGTACAAGGAAGTACTTCGAAAGATTTGAAAATGTACAGAGAAAAATAATTGAGTGTCGAATCTTCCGAAGCCAAAGACAGAAATCATCCGAAGCCAAAAGTGAAGTCTTTCGAAACTTAAAGACAAAGTCTTCCAAATCTTGAATACTGAACTCTTCTAAAGACTAAGAAGACATGTGTTTCTGACATACTTTGGACAAAAGAAGAAGTCCTTTTCATTGTTAGCTATGAAGACTCACCAACTTATATAAGTTGGTGAGTACCATTTTACTTTTGTCAACTATACATCATGGTCTTTTATCTGTAATTTCCTACTTTAGTACTTTTATCTTATTGCAATACAATAGGATGTGACCTATGGCATGTTCATAGTCACATGTCAAAAGGCAATCTAACTTTTGATTTACATTGATCTTGTTGTCTAGATTAATGTCCAGTTGGCCTTCAATGTATGGCCGGCCGTAGGATGTAGTATAAAGTATCTCATGTATCAGTCTTGGGACTAAGCTTTGTAAACTTGTAAAACACTTAAGAGCAATATAAATCATCCTTGAAAACCAATCTTAAATGTTCTTGAGTGTTCCTTACTTGTTATTCATTGTTTCCTTACCTGGTTTCCTATTGATCGAGTAAGTGTGTTTAGTTGATAATCTCCAACTATGAAACTGTTGTGAACCATTAACCGGTCCTGCATATATATATATATATATATATATATATATATATATATATATATATATACATATATATATATATATACATATATATATATACATATATATACACACACATACACATACACACACAACACACACACACACACACACACACACACACATATATATATATATATATATATATATATAATATATATATATATATATACGTAACGTGTATGAATTACATGTACGCAACTCTAAGTTGTACACTTGATAACACGTACTTACATATACATAACCCGTACATATATGTGTAAATCCAGTATTATACATGTGTAAAACAAATTTAGTAAAAAAAAGAGTTTTTTTTTTAATTTTTTATTTTCTAGGAAAGAAGGAAATGAGAGAAATTTTTGTGCATTTATTTTTTATTTTTATATTATTTTTCATTTATATTTTTTTATTATGTTTTCGTTATTTAATAATTTACCATTAAAAAACCTGTGAATCATATTGATTTCCAGAGTTCTAACAAAAAACAGAGTTCTCATTGATGACTCCCCTATATATATATATATATATATATATATATTATATATATATATATATATATATATATATATATTTATTTATTATATTATTTATTTATTTATTTATTTATTTATTTATTATTTATTTATACAATATATGGATCAATTACTAACTCTAATTTTAAATATTAACCCATAAATGCTAACATAATCATTGATCAAAATTTAACTTTTAAAAGATTATGCCAAGTGTCAAATAAATTTAACTTTTAAAAAAAGTAGATATGTCACTTTATCCATTTACCAATATTATTTAATTAAATATTGTACCCACTCATTACTTCCATTTAGAAATAAAAGATTCCCCCAACTTTTTAATACATTTATAACTTTTTCACATCTTTACAAAAGTTTGTTTTCATGGGAAAACCCTTTTCCGTTCTTCTAAAATTTCAATAATTTTATAGTATGTGAATATAATCCTCACAATACATTTTGGTTCTTTGATATTATACATGATTAGCAAGCAGTCATACTAGCGATATAATTGATGGTAATGAAAATGTATCTATTGGCCCTATTTTTTTAATTAACAATAAGAAAAGAGGCAATAAGAAGTGATTATTTGATATTTTTTATTTAGTTATCTATATTTGAATTAATGAAATGGTTTGTAGTGTTATTATAGAAAATTTATTTATTTAAATGTTATTTTAGTTTTATTAATTATCTTATATATATATATATATATATATATATATATATATATATATATTCACATTTCATTTTATATATAAAAAGTTTAATGATTTTGTACGAGCGGAACTAACAAGATTTGAACATCAAACTTCGTCAAAAAACCCAAATCCCAAATTCCAATCACTACTGAGTTGTGTAGTAAGTTTAAGATATTTAAAATTACTATTTAAATCTAATCCTTATTTTAATTTACAATTTCAATTATGTATTAATTTAAATGAGCTAATGAGCGAGCCAACAAGTCGGCTAACTAGTGAACCTTGAGCCGAGCTAATTTGCATATAAGGGATTGATAAAAGTTATAGTTATATATGTACTAATTGTTTGTGTTTCTTGTCAGATGAATGTTTAATTAAGAAAAGCACATATAATATATATGTAACAATACATATTCGATATATATAGTATTGACATATATGCAAAGATATTATATCATTATATTAACACCTAATAAAAAATTTACGTTGTGTTAAATTTTATTATAAATCATGTAGTTATGAGTTATATTGTTCTATTAATATGGGAAAAGATTAGAAATTGTGTAACTCATCGTGATCAAATTATAGATTTAAAATTTTGATTCTTGTGAAAAAGTTGTAAGCATACATAGGAACAAAAGCAACAAGATATCACTCAAGTCCATAAAAAGGAAAGAAAAATATGCATTTTGATTAAATAAATATTCTCTGATCTTTGATATATGTAATGAAGCAACTCTTATGTAGTAAACATAATTGAATATGTGAAAAATAAAAAATTGTTTCATTATATATAGGTGATATGAACAATTATATATATATATATATATATATATATATATATATATAATTGTTCATATCACCTATATATAATGAAACAATTTTTGATTTTTCACATATTCAATAAAATTTTAAGTTGTCTTTTATACTTTTAATTGATAACAATAACTGCAAATTGTATTGTACATGATAATTACTAATTATTGCACGTGGATAAACAAGATATTACAGGTTCGTGACCTAATATTACATACATCTATAACATATTTACATGCATGTAAAAAGATATTATATATGTTTATTTTATGTATATCTGATTATATATGATATATATGTAACTAGTTTCATTTGATTTATACAATGATTTTATTATAAAAGAAGAGCTTAAATTAATATTTGATGTTAATTGTTTTCATTTATTTTATCGTGTCATGATTTTAGCAATGATACCCTTCCCTAACAGCTATAACTTTCTATCAACAAATCGAATAACATGATATGTTCGAAGAAATGTATATCATCTTTAGATATTTAATGTAGATTATCATTCTAAAAATTTCAAGGAATTATATTGAACAAATGCTTAGATGACTAACTAACTAGTAAGTGTGTATATCAAACATATTTAATTATTCCATATTACATAAAAAATAACATTCATGATTGTATTACATGGATGTGATTTTCTTTCTTAAGTATATGCTTTAAAAAATAAGAGAAGGTTTTAGTAAATGAGGTAACTTTTTAAAAAAATAGGAGAAATTTGTTACATATATTTAACTGTTCTTTACATATATGTAATGACGAATGTTAGAGAAAAGTATAATGGGTTTAAAGATAAAAGTGCGATCTATTTATTGGTGAAATTTTTATAAATAAATAAGAATGCATAAAATAGTTATGTGGTTTATAAAATATGAGGAAAGTTTTTTCTTAAAATAAGGGAGGAAATGAGGATTGTTTAATTAGAAAAGTTGATGAATGTGTTTTTTTTGTTTACAATTTTACCTTTTCTGTTATTTTAGAGTAAATTATGCTTTTAGTCCATTTGGTTTGGTAGTTATATCTATTTTCATCCAATAGTAGAAAAACGTCTGATTTAACCACTGTAGTTTGAGATTCGTCACAATTAAGTCCGGGACGTTAACACACATTCATTTTTTCTGTTAAGTAGATATAAAAGACAAATATAACCTTGGGTTCCTATTGTTACTTTAATATACAAATATAAAAATTAAAATTATCTATAAAAGTTAAAAAAAGTATGTGTATATATAGATATATATACACTCATTCTCTCTCTCTACTTTCTCTCTCTCTACTTACCTTCTTCACCCCTTCCCTAGCCGCCACCATCACCACCACCACCTTCACAACCACCACCTATACTTCCAGCCACCACCATCATCCACTCATATTTATCCTCCGCACACCATCTATCATTGATAATCATCTTTAAGCACTAGCCACCACCATCCCACTACTGCTGCCACAAGCCACCCTCCACCATCACCACCCTTTTACAATCTATATCACTAGCAACAAACTCCTCCACCCCTCCCCCTCCTCCTCCCCTCCCCTTACCGCCTCCACCACCACCTTCACGACAACTATTCTAGCCACCATCTTCACGAGTTTACACCTTGTCACACCGCCACTACCTTCATCGTACCACCACCACACCTATCAAAGCTCAATCGTAACTTAATCTCCTCCTCGTTTATCACACCCTCAAAATCGACCAGCGGGGTTCTATCGCGAGACGCGTGACAAACCAAGATCTCAGACACAGTTATATCCAATGACACTATATGTGTTTTAAAATAAGTGTTTGACCTTAAATCAGAGTAAAACATGGTTCTTAATGTAATCAATGCGGAAGCGTAAACGTTTGTAAAACCATAGGTAATAAATGCACAAAACAAGGCGTCCAATGAAAAAAATAGTAAATGTAAATGAATTTGTTTTCAAACAGTATAGATGATGCATGAACTTCAGATGTGCAACCCTAGCTTTAAGAAAGCAAGCGACCTGAGAAGACATGCTAAAATATGTCAACACAAGGTTGGTGAGTTCACAGGTTTAAAACAGTAAATATGCTTGAGCGTTTGCTTGGTAAAAGTAAACAAATGTATACCATAGGTAGCTAGCCTATATATCGAGTTACTTAGCATTTTGAACCGAAGCTGGCTATTTATGAGTTGCTTTGCCTTCCTCCATGTCATATCACATAACAATGGCAAGTGTCTAGGTCAATTAAACACCCGTTTGACCTCCAGTCAAGCTAGCTTGACTAACACGGGTGGGGTTTGTTAAACCTAGTAGTACTACTCAAAATTACCTCGCTAGTTCGATATTAATGATTCGAGTGTGTAAGGACTTGCGTGATAATGTTTCACTATAGTAACAGGTGATATACCAATAATACCAAAACCAGATAAAAGTAGTTTGCATGCTTCTCCCTCAAAAAGGAAAGTAAGTAAAAGTGGGGCCGTGAAGACTCACCTTAGATGCGTAAGAAAACATGAAGCGTAAAAGCCAAAAGCTAATCGTTACCTAAAAAATGTATGTCCATGAGAGTGTTTACATAATGGTCAAGATGAACCTCTTTGTATCCAAACAACGTAACTGTTAGCGTGTTTAAGAAATGTTTGTCAAGTTTAACTTTTTGACCAAAGTTGACCGAACTGACCCGACGACCTATTGGTGACTAAAATAAGTAAAAACATGTTTAGTCATGCCCAAATAGGTCAAATAATGATTCATATAAAGTTTCATGTTAGAAATCTATTTTTGGGAAGTTTTTATTTTTGGAAAGTATGACATCATTACACATATGTAACCCATTTCAAGATTATAAAGCATATCCCAACAAACATCTCAAATGCACATGTAACAGATCCAATAATCATACATAATAAGCTATCATAACCTAGAAACTTTATGATGTCTATAGTTTCCTAATTTAAAACCTAATAACGCAAGTTGCACAAATTTTATCCAAAGTCTCCTAACATGCTGCTATGATCATTCCAACATCATTCACATCATCATATCATGTTCTAAACATGTCATATTTACAGGACCAGGTAAGGGTACCTAACACAATTAGTTTCACAATGAGAAGAGACTTGGAACACTTAACAGTTCAAATAGGGAACCAGGTTTGATTATGAGGATACTAAGAACACAAGTAAGTAATGAGACAGAACAAGAAACAATAACACAGAAATATGGTTTTCAAGGAGTGTTGTATATTTCTCTCAAGTTCTATTACAAGTGTTACAAAGCATATCTAAATTACAAGAACCTAAGACTCTTTATACTACATCCTACAAACATCAATACTTAGAAGGATAGTTGGAATTGACTAATCTAGACAACAAGATCAATCTAAAGTCAAAAGGCAGATTGCCTTTTGACTAATGACTATAACATGCCATAGCTCACATCCTTTTCTATTACAAAAGGTTTACAGGTACAAAAGTAGGAAGTTACAGACAAAGACCTTAATCTACAGTTTACAAAAGCATGGACTTTTCACCAACTCATACAAGTTGGTGAGTCTTCAGAGTTGTAGTGAAAAGTATGTCAGCTTTATGTAAAGTATATCAGAGAAATCATGTCTTTCTCTGTCTTTGGAAGAAATCAGTCTTCACATCAAAAATGGCTTCGGAAGACTTTGTCTCTGAAGCTTCGGAAGACTTCATCTTTGGCTTTGGAAGATTTGGACTTTGGCTTCGAAAGATTTTAAAGTATTTTCTGATGTAGTGTGTAAAACTTTCGAAGCACTTCTACCTTTGTACATCCAGTGCATGCATGCAGGAAGACCTTTGGTTGTTTTAGCTTCTTTGATTGCATTAGTCTTATAATCTTCTGATATTACCTTACAAACTCCCCCTAGGTTGATGCTATCAAAATAGAGAAGTACTTCAGATGTTGATAGTCCTTATTAGGATCAAGACCAAGCCTCTTTTCATCATCTGGACAGGATCCTTCAGACTTTTATAGTATCTTCTCATGTCATAGAGATCATGTAGAGGAAGATCAAACATGTCTTGCCAGAAATAGACATCTTGACCTTCTTGATCTCTGATGACATACCATCTGTCCGAATTGGCAGCAAAACTCCAGGACAAGATGGGTCTTCTAATGGCAAGAGGCTCTACTTGAATAGGAGTTGGTTGAGCAGCCTCTTCATGCACTTCCTCGGGATGCTCTGACTCATCCTGAGGTGTGGAGGTGGATGCCTTGGTTTTCTTCTTCTTTGAAATACTTTTTCTGGCCATCTTTTTCCTCCTCTTTGAAGTTTTCAACTGAGATGGCTGGTCTTTAGCACCAAACTATTTAGTTGTGTCCCTATCAGTTGGGATCTCTTCTCTCATAGGTTCAGATAGAGAGAGAGGGAACCCTGCTGTGGATCAGAAGATGAAGTTGGCTGGGATGCAGCTCTAGATCAGGTTGTGTTGTCTCAGGGGGTTCAACCTTCACCTCAACTTCAGGTTGAGCTGAACTTGGTAGAGAATGCAAATCTACAAGCTCTCCCCTTTTAATCTTCTACTTGATCACTCTTATATGCTCATCCATAGTGGATAGAGACATAGGACCAAGCCTCCTTTCGGAGAATCCGTACAGGTTCAAGAAGCTCATCATCCTTTTTCTATCTTCAGACTTCTTTTGGCTTTTATGGATGATGGCCCTTGATCTTGCAACTTCTTTTCTTGACTTTCTCTTAGCAGCTTTTCTTTCTTTTATGACTTGTTCCTCCAGCTGCTTGAGATATTCAAACTCTATGTACTCAAATGATAAGGGAAGAAGTACAGCTACCTGATAGAGTCCTATGGCACTCAGGTAGTTGATCATATTCATTCTTTCAGCTTCCCTATCTACCTGAGATTATGCGTCTGCAACAGTCTCTGTCTCAGAACTTTCTTGAACTGGGGAGAGGACAAGAGCATGTTTGTAGAGCCTTTTCAGTCTCCTTTCTTCCTTAATCTTGAGGAGCAATGTTGCATCCTCTTCCTCCCTCCTCTCCTTTGACAGCTCAGTGTAGATATGAGTTCATCAACTCAGTGAAGCAAAGAACCATTGCCAGTCATGTGCCTGGAACAGCCATTATCAATGATCCACATATTTTCCTTGGCCTTTAGCTATTCCTGCATAAAAAGAAGTGGTTAGTTACACTTGAAAACCCAGGCCTCATTGGTCTTGGGCTTTTCAAAGTGATCTGAAGACAATGTAACGGTAACAGATCCTATATTCAAGCTTTGAGGATCATTAGTTTTTGTTGATGAAGAACTTTTAATCACCAGGTCTTTCTTCATCTTCCACACCATCTTTGGAAGATTAGACTTGACCTTCAACACCTTGAAAGTTTCAATAACTTCTGAAGATTTGGATACTGGACCTTCGAAAGATCTTTCTTTCACTGCAGCATGCTTTAGTACTTTGAAAGCATTCCTTTCTTCCGAGACCAAAATTTCTTCCGAAGGCAAGTTCTCACTTGTCTTCTTCTTCATTTGGAGCTTCCAAAGGAAACAGATTTTCCTTCCGAAGCTTGCTTTTCCTTCTTCTTCACAGAAGCCTTTTCTTTGACAATGTGAATAGTGCTTTTGGGATTGTAGATGCAATCCTTAGCCAGATGAGAAGTACTACCACACATGATGCAGTCTATTTGCTTCCTTCTAGGAGTCTTCTTTTAAGAGCCAGACTGAGTTTGATCACTTTCCTTCTCCATCTTCATCTTCACAGATGATGCAACAAGCTTTTTTGGGAGAGGCTTGCTCTTGGAGCTGGATGGTTCAGGCTGTGTAGCAGTGGTATACAGCTGGGCAGTCTTTTTTTTCTTGCTGGAATGGTTTGGTAGTAAACTAGAACTCCTGGTACTAGAGTTCATAGTTGAGTCTTCAGCCTTTACCACTTCAAACCCTACAGAAATGAACACTTGTTTCTGCTTGGAGTCAAAAGTGGCCTTGATTTCTTGAGCCTTCTTTGATCTTCTCTTAGCTCTTCTGATCAAGTTCTTTCTCTTTGACTTGGTCATTCCAGACTCTTTCCTCTCCTCAGGAGAATAATTACCCTTCTTAGGATGATCTTCTTCACTCTTCTCAAATTCATCCTTTATTATCTCCTCTTCATCCTCTTCAACAATAGGGTCTATGAGGGGAAGCTCATCTTCACAAGTTCCACACCTTGGAGATCTTACAGATAATAGAGTGTGTGGAGGACCTATCTCAGTAGATCCCAGTCCCTACTTATTCTGATAACAAACTTTTGCATGTAGGGATGAGGATATTATGTTCTTGAAGTTCTCTTCTTTAAGAACACATTCTTCTGCCCTGGCTTTGCTGATCACAAGCTCAGCCTGGCATTCAGTTAACTTTGAGATGAGATCTTTGATTCGAGTCCTATAGTTAGTGTGCTCATGCTTAAGAGTTGAAATGGTTTTCTCTAGATCTTCTATCTTAAGTTTATAATCATTTTAAGCTCTTTTAAAATCAGCTTTTAAGATATTTAAGGACTCAAGATTAGATCTTATCTCTAAGTTATAGGAACTATATCTATTAACTTTAGCAATACATTCAGGTGTACAGAGATGTTCCAATACCTTGGCTTCATCATGATCTGCTGACTGGGTTTGAGAATGATATTCTCGGTTGATGTGACTCAACCTCGGATCGAATATGTAAGACTTAGTCGCGGAATTACTATATTACAAAACAGTTGAAACTGAAATAAATGTTTGTGTAAATAACACACATGAACACAGAAGTCACAGATGTATAATAATAATGTTATAGCTGTTGAAGTCAAAAACTTACAAAGTTAGGGTATGAAACCCTATTTATAGGCATACACATTGCCTGTACAAAAGACTAAACTACCCCTGACTTATACTTGAGAATCTAGTCTAAGTTCAAAATAAATATAAACATTTGTAAGTTGTTCATCCGCATCAGTTCATGCGGATGAACATGTCTTCATCAGCATTGGTTGTCTTGTCATCTGCATTTGTTGTGTCTTCATCAGTATTTGTATTTGTTCATACGCATTAGTTTATGCGGGTGAACAAGTCTTGTCAGCATTTCTTCTGTTCATCCGCATAAACTAATGCGGGTTGAACACTTCTTGTTCAGTATTTCTTGTGCTTCATCCGCATTTGTTAATGTGGGTGAACAAACATTTGTCAACATTTGTTCACAAATAATCCGCATTAACAAATGCGGGTACTTTATACTTGGTCTTTTCTGATCTTCTTCTTCTTCTGTACAAAAGTCTTCTGTAATTTTCTGTTATCTTCTGTATGTAATGTTTTCCAACCAGAACAACCTCCAAGCACCTCTTGATTTGGCAAGTATGATCCTTTCAGGGTCTAACAATACTCCCCCTAAGGATTATACTGCCTGGGTTCCTCAAGAGTATGATAGAGGAAGTGGTTGTGATGATTCTGGTTGGTCTTGATGTGAAGTCTTCTTTTGGACTGTTATTGGAGAGATTGTTGCAGCAGCTTCTTCTTGTGGTTCTGGTTCTGCCATTGAGGGATTAAGAATTGCCTTTATCATATTAGAGAAATCTCTAGCTTCCTACATCTTGTCTCTACTCAAAACATGAATCTTCATTTCACTCATATTATGAATAGCAGCAATGGGAATTTGTTTCAATGAGATGGGTTCCCAAACTGAAATAGAAGATAACACGTCTCTATGAATCAGGAGAGATCCATCAGCATCCACCTCAAGCTTTATTATGTTACCCATCTATAATGGTAGCTTTCTCTTCTTCCTTTGCTCTCTTTTCTTGGTAATTCTATCAAATGCCAACTTTAGAATCTTAACACACTTCAGAATGAACTCCAGATCATCTTCTGCAGCCTTATTGTTGAGAGATCTGAAGAGTCTTGTGTAGATGTAGTGTATATAGGATTCATCAAGTAACCTCACTTCATACCTACTAAAAATTCTGATTTCATGGGCTTCTTTTCCTCCCCATTTCCTTTCAATCACCAACTCAAAAGTTTTCTCATCATAAAACACATTAGAAATTGGTTTGGTCTTGTGAGTACCAGCAATCATTTTCCTTTTTAATGTTTCTGTGGGTTTTACATGTAACTCAGGAAACACCACCTCTTCTGCTTCTCTTTTCTTCTTTTGTTCAAAGGGATTCCTGAATGTTTGTCTTTTCTAATACAAATGGCTTTTAGAGACTTAAAGTTGTTGGTTCTCTTGAACATCTTTAGAATATCTTCAAACTTATAACCCCTATACATTCCATCATGATTGATTAGGTCCAGATCAGCCAACTCTTTTAAATCATAGACCTTCATAGCATTAACCAAGGCTGTATATTCAGTAAAGAACTGCACCAAGCCTGAGATTCTCTTCACCATGAACATGTTCCAACTGCTATCGTACTTCCAGGCAATAATTTTGACATCTGTTTTGCCTTTGGGAGTAGATACCCCTCTAATCACTTCAGTAGTGGTCAACCCTTCTTGTAGTTTAAGCTAAGAAGGTTCAATGAACCACTCTGGATTCTTATGCAGAATAGGGGCCAGAACATCCTGGTCTTTTGTAGTTAATTGCACATCTTGTGCAGATGTTCTAGTTCTGGGCTTCTTTCTAATTACCTCTTCTTCAAGAGATTTCAGTCTATCTCTTTTATCATTGATCATTTTTAGCATTGCAGCCCTGAGTGAGTTGGTTTTCATGTTTCCAAGTTTTCTTCTTGTAAATCCCTGTTTCAAAAGATAATCCTTCATCTCCCTATCTGTCATACTGTAAGGATCAGGATATGTTGTTTGGGTGTCATCCTTCTTTGCAGGCTTTGTGATATTAGTTGTTGGCTTGACAGTCTCTTTCTCCTTCTCATATTCTGTGACAAAGGATGGGTCCAGCAACTTTTCCATCCTTTTCACCTCCTCAACAATTTTCTCATAGGTCATGTTAAATACAATGTCAGCATCATATCCATGATTGATTAGATACATTGCATAAACCATAAGATCATATGTCTTTGCTTTCTCAATCATACTTTCTACTGATGGCTCAATGATAGCAGGGCTGTCCATATCAGTAGGTTTCTCTGTTTGTTCATCTTCAATCTCTTGTTCTTCTAACATTATCATTTCAAGAGACTGTTGTAACTCTTTCTCTGCTTGTTCATGCTCATCTAAGAATTCAGCAATTGCTGCTAAACTCCTAGGATCATCTCTAGCCTTCTTATTTGGTTGTTCTTCCTCAACCATAGGATGTTTTCCCTTTGCTTTTTCAATCAAGTACTTTCTTTTTCTCTTGTATGTAATCACTCTGGGTCCTGATGTGGATGCTACATCAGCTTTGGCATGTTGTTTTTCCTCAACAGCCTCTATTTCAGCAATGATTTCTTGTTGTTCAGCTTCTTTTCTGTTCTTTTCAGCTGTTTCTTTTTCTTTAAACTCTTCACAAAGGTTTTTGATCAAATTTTGCTATTCAACAGTTAAGGTAACAGCAGGAACAAGTTGCAGCCAGAGTTCTTCTTCTATTGGGACAGGATGTGGTGGAATTACAACTATAGAATCAGAAGGGGATTTAGTGTCTTTAATGTAATCCCAGAATTCCTCATCTATATTGAATTCACTTGAAGAATATCTTTCCATATCTTCTATCAAATCTTTCATCATGTTTTCATCTTCTATGGAAGGATCAGAATGAACTACCATTTCCCAACATTCATCATATCTAATCTTTCCTTCTTGTTCTTGTTGTGGGGATGCTTGTTGTTTTGTTTCTTCACTAAGTTTTTCAGTCCTTTCTCTTATAAACTCTTCTTTCAGTTTCACAATCAATTCCAACTCAGCAACCCTTTTTTTCAACTCCTCATTCCTTTTGTTTAGATCATTAATAATCTCAGTTTGAGTCTCAATTAGATATTCTTGTTCTTCCATTGCCATAGTTTGGATGGCAACAGTTTCAACATGGCCACAAATTTCTTCTCTTGACATCTCTAATGAGGATTTAAGTTTTCTTATCTCGTCATCTCTTTTTCTCAACTCAGCCTCATATTTGGTTTTTAATTCCTTCAGTTCCTTCTCCTTTTCATCCAACTCTTGCATTCTATCATTAATAATCCCTGTTCTTTTATCATCAAGTCAGAGATCATTTTATCTTTTTCATTAGGTCTATTGATCTCAAACTCAGCAAAGCTCTCAGAAGGAGCATCCTCAGAGAATATTTGCCTCTCTGGTAATGGTATAAATTGTTGTTGTTCCTCCTCATATCAGATGACTTAGAAGAATCTGATGAACTGGTAGATTTACCAGATACACCAGCATCAGCAGTTGCTTCATGTGATGAGCTCTCTTGGGATTCTTGCTGGATGTGAATAGGAGAAAATGGAGGTGACACAATAGGATCACCCCTAAAAGGAGAATGAATCTCAGCATCATGTATTGAAGGCTCAATGTGAAGATCACCACCTATATCAACATGTGGTGACATTGGCCTCAATATTTCTTCTTGTGTTGCTACATGCTCATCAGCAGTAGGCTGTTCCTTAACAGTTTGGTCATCTCTTTCTTGTACAACATCAGCAGCCTCTTCATGAATAGGTTCCTCAACAGGAACATTATCTTGAGCTTGTTCCTCAATATCATGTACTTCTTCTTGAGGATTAATCTACCGTTGCATCCATGGCAGTAGTGGGAAGAAAGTACCACTATATAAGTTTCTAGGATCCCTCTTTTTGATGTACTTGTAAGACTTGGCATTATAATGAGGGATATCTAGAATGGGACCTTCTAATGCCATCTCAGGGAAAACTTCATTGATGAAGCTTTGGATGAATCTTGGATACATTAGAAACATATTCCTCCTTCCATCTTGGATGTTTGAAACCAGACCATTGAATACATAAGCAGAGTAGTTAAATGGTCTGTTTGAGCATAATGCACATATCAGTGAAGAGGTTGTCAATGGAATATCATTCCAACCTGCCTTTCTTTTTGACAGACAATGTTGGACATAATGAATCAAGAATCTCCATTGTAGGTCTACTAATCCTTTAACAATTTGTTTAGCTTCAAATCCTCCTTCATATCCAATGTTTGCAAAAAATGTCATAATATCCTCATCATCAAATTCCATTAGGGAGTTGGGATCATCTCCAAACTGTAGGCATTCTCTCACAGTTTGTTCTGATATTACTAAGGTATGATCATCAGCTATTCTTCCTGAAATTACTTTTGTTCCATCAACCTCCAATACCTCAGCATTTCCCTAAAATGCTCTTATGTAATTCTCATATATAACAGGTCTAATTGTGATAGCATGAGTAACTCTAGTAGTGGAAATGAATCTGATCATATCTCTGAGTCCTTCTGCTTTAGGGACATTAGGATTAAGAAAGCCACTGACATTGTGGAGTTTACTCCAAGTCAGATTAGCCATATGAAATCTGCAAAAGATATGAATGAATTAGTGAACATTATGGAAAATATATCTCAAATGAATATGAATTGAGTTTGATTTGTCAAATTTTGACTTTTCAGGTCAAAATGGTGATTATGAACGTTACTGTTACATTAGGTGGTTTGACCTCATTTTAATTTTGAATGATAAACAGCTCAAACTTTGTCCTTTTCAGATGATTTGAAATGATGTTGATTGTGTTTCAAAGTTTTACATCTTAAACAGTTGATTAGGTTTCAACATTGTTATGGGATTGAATCCTCTGTTTATCGATGTCTTAGTTGTTTTTAGAAGCACAAGAAATCCTTGATGTTTACACTAATCATTGGTTTTAATGAACTCTGTCATTCAAGTAAATCCATTGTTCTTGAGTGTATTTTAAGAATTTCTCAAAATTAGGGTTCCATGTCTCAGCATTTGTTAGACTGTCGAAGGTTTTCAGATTTTGATAATCACCTTGTAGTTGACAATACTTCGATTCAACAGACACTTTTGGATGTTTTGATGTTAGATTTGAACACAATGATTCTCGATTAGAGAAGATTTGAATGTTGAAGAAGAACAATATATGGCACTCGTCTCACTATAAAAAGTTCACACAAAATTTGAAAAGTAATAAATGACTCACATTAAATGAGTATTTATAGTACATCTCATAATTTTCACAAAATTTTACAAGTGCGGAAAAGTTCTATACTATAGCAAATGCGCATAGAGAATTTCTATGGGCGCATTTACTGTAGCAAATGCTGATGAACAAATTAAATTTGTCAGCATTTACTGTAACAAATGTTGATGAGTTGAACTACCTGCATTTACTGTAGCAAATGCGGAAGAAAACTTTGTTGTTCGCATTAGTTTTACTTGTACAAAAATAGTTACCCGCATTGGTTAAATGACAGGGTTACCTTCACCCGCATTAACCAATGCTCTTACCCGCATTAAATTTTGAACTTGTCAAAAATTAATGTAGTTGCAGTGGATGATTCTGACTGGTTTTGCACAGTTGTTTCTGATTTTATGAAGATAAGTCTGCATTTTTAGTGTTTTTGATTTAGTAGATTCTGAGATTGTCAATTCTTGCTTGGATTGATATGTATCTTTGATGTGATACAGATTTCCCAGTATGACTGATTTTGGGCCTTGTAAATCTTCTGAAGCTTTTTATGGTATAATTTCCATACAGACACAATCACTTTAAACAATGTTGCCAATTTTATGTTTTTGTAAATATTTCCTTTTAAAATTTTGTGACTCCCCCTAAAGTTTATATCCATATGGGATAAAAACTTTAAACAAAATTATAAAATTTAAGGAAAATATTTCAGAATTTTTGATTGTTTTGCTTATCTGTAAATGTAGAAATTTTGTACTAATGTTTGAAATTTTGGGATCATATCAATCTTATCTTTCATAAGTGCAAGTTGTCATGAACTTATTGATTGAAGGTATGTTTGTCCTTTTAAACTCATGCTTGATCAATATTGTAATGCATGTGATTATTATCATGTTTTGATTGAATTAAACATTCAACATGTACCTCACACCCATAAGCATAGCAAGATCAACTACCCCCATGTACTGTATGGTAGAACTTTCTCAAAACTTTCAAAACCCGGTCATTTAAATTTTGAAATCTCATTCATTTTGGGTAAGAGGGATCCATATTGGGATTCTTTTACCTGATCCTTATTGTTATTTGATCCTCATTGGGATTCTTTTTGCTCTTCACTTTGGAAGGTGATCCACTTTGGGATTCTTTTTGTTCATTCACTTGGAATGTAATATTTTGCTTTATTTGACACCCAGATTGGATGTGTTCCTTATTAGGACTCTTTTTGGATCATTACATCAGCACTATGTGCTTGTTTCCCTAGGTCTATGCTCAGCAAAACAAAGGAGAAACTGATGTGAGTGAGTGAGATTCATAAAGTATCATGCCCTGGTGTGTTTAGGATGCTACACATACATACACTAGGATGAATTAGATACTTACATGCTCTGAGATGATGCATTCACAGTTAAATGTGATCTTTAGTTTATCACAGCATTTATCTTCTGTTCCAAGTTGAGCCTACCCACATATCATGTAAGTCATGTCTGTCTTTCAAGATATTGAATTAAGCACAGTGAATGATGTAACAACTTTAATTATATCATTTCCCAAGAAGTACAAATCAAGAACTTCAACAAAAATTGATTTCTTTTTGTATTAATGTGAATTTTTGATGTTTTTGTAAATTTTTGGTTTAAACAGCAAAGATGACTTCCTTTTGAAATTTTTTGTGATTTTTATATTATTATTTTTAAATGAATTTGAAAATTTTGATTTACTCAAGGTTAATCATGCCAATTGATTGGACTAAGAATTCAAACCGACTTGGGTCAAATGCCTTAGTAAACAAATCAGCTAGTTGATTGTCTATGTGAACCTGAATCAGCTTGATTAAACCTTTTTCAACACAGTCTCTCAAAAAGTGATATCTAATTCCAATATGTTTTGTTTTTGAGTGCTGAACTGGATTGTTTGTTATGAAGACTGCAGCAGTGTTGTCAATATGGATTGGTGTTTGCAACAAATTATAACCATAGTCAAGCATCTGGTTATGAATCCAGAGAACTTGAGAACAGCAAGCTGATGCTGCAATGTATTCAGCTTCAGCTGTTGATACAAAAACATTGGTCTGTTTCTTGCACTGCCATGACACCAGTCTGGGACCAAGAAATTGACAACCGTCAGATGTGGACTTTCTGTTGAAATTGCATCCCTCATAGTCACTGTCTGTGTATGCATAGAGATTGAAGTCTCCTTCCTTAGGATACCATAATCCAAGAGCAGCTTTGCCCTTAGGAGACTCCTTGGAATTTGCCTGATATTTGGCACAAACACAAACACCAAACCTAACGTCTGGTCTACTGGCCGTTAAATACATGAGTGAACCAATCATGGATCGATAAAGAGTCTGATCCACAGATTTTCCATCTGTGTCTGGACCAATCTTCACTTTTGTATCAACAGGTGTTCTGATGGACTGACAGTCTGCAAAGTGAAACTTCTTCAACATGGATTCCACATATTTTGACTGGTTGATGAAGATTCCACTAGATGTTTGTTGTACTTGAAGCCCTAGGAAGAATGTGAGTTCTCCCATAGCACTCATCTGAAATTTTGAATGCATAAGATCTTCAACGTCTTTACAGAGTTGTTTGTTGGTGGAGCCAAAGATGATATCATCCACATAAATCTAGACAAGCAGCATCTCATTCCTTTTTCTCTTTCTGAACAAAGTCGGATCAATCTATCCTCTTTCATAACCATGGTCAAGAAGAAAGGATAACAGAGTCTCATACCATTTTCGAGGGGCTTGATGTAAGCCATACAAAGCTTTATCAAGCTTGTATACCCTGTGAGGGAAATCAGGATCCTCAAAGCCTGGTGGTTGACTCACGTAGACTTCTTCAGAGATCTTACCATACAAAAATGCACACTTTACATCCATTTGATAAACTGTGAATTTCATGGAAGCAGAGTACGTAACAAATAGTCGTATGGCTTCTAATCTGGCAACAGGATCAAACACCTCGTCATAATCTATTCCTTCTTCTTGTGTATAGCCCTGTGCTACCAACCTTGCTTTGTTTTTGATGACAATCCCTCACTCATCAGTCTTGTTTCTGTATAGCCATCTGGTGCCGATAGGGTATTGACCTTCGGGAAGATCCACCAGTTGCCATACTTCTTGTTTCTTGAATTGTAGCAATTCTTTCTGCATTGCCTCAATCCAGCTATTGTCTTGAAGAGCCTCTTTAATGTTTTTGGGTACAGTTTGACATAGAAAACAAGAAAACAAACAGATGTTTGCAATACTTGACTTGCTTCGTGTCACCCGCTCATCTAAATCACCAATAATGTTGGACACTGGATGATTCTTGTGTGTCCTGGTAATTGGAATCAAATCACCAGCAATGGACACATCAAGATTGGAGACATTCAGATCATCTTGGTGAGAGGCATCTTATGGTGGAGATGAGGGAGAATGATGAAAGGAATCAGAAGGTTTAGCATCTTCAGCTTCAGCAGTACTTTGGATACTTTCATCATTTGAATTTTTGTTGTTTTCAACTAGTGCACAAGCTGGTTCAGGGTTTCTCACTTCAATTGATGGTTCAGGTGAAGGAAAAGGCATTGAGCTATGATCAGCCTCAGTTGAAATACTTTGATGTTGTATAACTGGTCTCACAGGATCAGCTTGTAGTGGCACTTCCTCATTAGCTTGATCATCATAAGAAGGTGGAATCATAGGAAAATAAGTTCTTCTATCCACTGAGCCAGAGGATCCTGCATTTGACAAGTTAAACTGATCAAAAGATCTTGTAAACGAGTCAATATCAAACAACCAATCAGGACCGTTTGATGATTTAGGAAAAGAGTGCTCATTGAATTGAATGTTTATTGATTCATCAATGATGTTTAATCTAGGATTAAACACCCTAAAAGCCTTTGAAACAAAGGAATATCCCACAAAGAATCCCTCGTCAGACTTAGGAGCAAACTTTCCTAAATGGTCTCTAGTGTTCAATATTAAGACCGGACATCCAAATGACTTCAAAAATCCAATAAAAGGTTTTCTGTGAAAAACGAGTTCATAAGGAGTTTTATTGTGTTCTTTAATTAGCAGAGTTCGATTTTGCACAAAACATGAAGTGTTGACAGCTTCTGCCCAAAATGTAATGGGCAGTTTTGTATCTGCCAGCATTGTTCGTGCTGCTTCAATTAGAGTTCTATTCCTCCTTTCAGCCACTCCATTTTGTTATAGAGTCCGAGCTGTATTGAATTGATGAACAATGCCTTTGTGTGTGCAAAAAGAACTAAGATCCTCATGTTTGAATTCTGTCCTGTTATCACTTCTGATTGATTTTACTTTTAAATCAAGTTGATTTTCTATTTTTGTGTTACAATCTTTTATTATTTGGGACGCCTCGTTTTTATGAAGTAAAAAAGAAGACCCATGTAAATCGTGTAAAGTCATCTATGATCACCAAACAATAGGGCTTCTTTCCAATGCTAATTACATGAGTTGGACAGAAGAGATCCATATGAAGTAACTTCAAAGGAGAATTGTTTGTGTTCACAAGCTTTAGCTTATGTGAGGATTTATGTTGTTTTCCTTTAAGACATGCAGTACAGTGATCAACAAAATGAAATTCTTTTTGAGGTAAACCAATTACATGGTTTCCTTTGACCAATCTGTTCATGTTTTTAAAGTTCATGTGTCCTAAACATCTATGCCAAAGTTGTGACTCATCAAAAGATGCTTTAGACAAAGGACATGTCTCTTCAGATGGATGAGCAGAATTAAGGTTCAAGACATAGGTGTTGTTCTTCCTCAGTGTCTTCAAGACAACCCATTCTTCAGGAATGTAAAATCCTGGTTTTAGAATGTAGCAATGAGTGTCACTGAAGTGAGTGGAATATTTATTGTCACAGATCTGATACACGCTGAGCAGATTGAAGTTCAGTTGCTCACAGTAGTTCACATTATCAAAGCTCAGTAGTCCATTTGTCACAGAACCTTCTCCTGTAATTCTACCACCTTGTGAATCTCCTCCAAATGCTATAGTAGTTCCTTGAACATGCTTGAAGTCATGAAGAGGGAACTATCTCCAGTCATGTGTCAAGAACATCCACTATCCACGTACCATAAGCTATTGGACCTGTATGAATGACCCTCAGATGGCATTGGAGTTGGTCCATCATTGATATGTGCCATAAGTGCATGATTCTGAAACTGTGGTTGGACTTCCTTAGCATACAAGCTCCAATCACAAACTCCATCTTGTCTGATGACAAATGCATTGGAAGTTTGTTGATTACTTCCTTGAGATTGATGAGTCAGCAGAGGTTGTCTTTGCTGAATTGGCTGTTGTTGATTCTGCTGCTGGTGTAGATGCGAGTTGCTTGATTGAAAGTTGGTATTGTGTTGAGATGAATGCTGGCCATGTGTGGGTCTTTGAAAGTTGGTGTTGCTTCTCCTGGGAGAATTACATTCTTGAGAGAAATGACCAGTCATTCCATAGTTAAAGTACTTAACCTTGGATTTGTCATACCCCAGGTTGGTATTCTCATCAAGACTCAGTTTCTTCCCTTTACGAAAAAACATCTTTGCTCTCATGGCAATCATGGCCATTTGCCATTGTAAATCCATTTCTTTAACATCTTCAGGATCCATCTCTTCCAGATCCTCTTGAATCAAGTGTGCTGATGTGAGTCTCCCCCCAAGATAGGCTTTAAAGCTAGCAATAAAGGCATTGTAAGTAGCCTTCGGTTCTTCAGATCTTTGCTCATTGGGCATAATGCAGGGCGTTGCTATGGGCTGAGTAGAAGATGAGGGTTTATGTTGTTGAGCAGCACAGAATCCAGTTGTCTTTGACTGGTCACCAGATGAAAGAAAGTCATCTTCTTCAATCACAAATGCATTCTCAACAGAATGAGTTTCTGATGGAAACTTGTAAGCCTCTATGACTTGTGGTCCACTGAGATTTCTACTCCTTTCATCCAGCTCCAGAGCCTCAATTTTAGCAATCATGATATCCAAGCTTGTACTCTCCAAATCAAGGGTATTCTTTAACATAGTGACATTTTGTTTCCAGCTTTCTGGTAAACTATGCAGCATTTTCTTGTTTATTTCTTTTTCTTTGTAATTGACCCCCATGATTTCAAGATCATTTACAAGTTGAACAAATCTATGAAGTTGTCTTGAAATTGACTCTCCTTTGGTGTGATGAAAAGTTTCATATTGGTTTATTAGCTTATCTTTGTTAATTTTAATCACTTCACTACTTCCCTCACACATGATCTGTAGAGCATCCCAAACCCCCTTAGCAGTTCCATATTTTTCTAATCTTTTCAGAACATCCATTTTCAGTGCTTGTGTAAGGATGGAATAAGCTCTAAGATCAATCTTGATTTTCTTATATTCTTCATCATCAAGATTTAAACTGGGATCCTCAATGGGAATTCTTGCAGTTTTGTACTGAGCAGCTTGATCAGCATTTAGAGATAGTAGAATGTAGGGACCTTTGCAAATAGATATCCAGTAGTCAGGATCTACACTTGTAATGTAGTTTCTAAAATGAATTTTCCACTGCTTAAACTCAGATTTGTGTTTAAGCAGAGGAGGTTTAGAAGCATGCCCAATTTCAGAAAGATTATGAGAATCCATGTTAGATAAACTGATTTTAACTTGGTTGAGTAAGGTTTTAAGTTGATTTTAAGTTCGAGCAGTGAGTTGTTCTCTGAATTTTCTGTTCACAGTCTTTACCAGATCTGTGTGGGTAGGTTCGACAACAACAGATCAGAATGGTTACCACTTCTTGGTGTTCGATTTCAGTGTGTATGTTTATCAGAAGTATAGATCTTGCTGATAAACAACTCAGTCTACAGTTCAATCAATTTTCACACACAATCTGAAATGATTCTGTGATGAATTCAAGAGCCGTGGCTCTGATACCAATTGACTGGGTTTGAGAATGATATTCTCGGTTGATGTGACTCAACCTCGGATCGAATATGTAAGACTTAATCAGTAATAAAGTCACGGAATTACTATATTACAGAACAATTGAAACTAAAATAAATGTTTGTGTAAATAACACACATGAACACAGAAGTCACAGATGTATAATAATAATATTATAACTGTTGAAGTCAAAAAGTTACAAAGTTAGGGTATGAAACCCTATTTATAGGCATACATATTGCCTGTACAAAAGACTAAACTACCCCTGACTTATACTTAAGAATCTAGCCTAAGTACAAAATAAATATAAACATTTGTAAGTTGTTCATCCGCATCAGTTTATGAGGATGAACATGTCTTCATCAGCATTGGTTGTCTTGTCATCTGCATTTGTTGTGTCTTCATCAGCATTTGTATTTGTTCATACGCACTAGTTTATGCGGGTGAACAAGTCTTGTCAGCATTTCTTCTGTTCATCCGCATAAACTAATGCGGGTGAACACTTCTTGTTCATCATTTCTTGTCTTCATCCGCATTTGTTAATGCGGGTGAACAAACATTTGTCAGCATTTGTTCACAAGTAATCCGCATTAACAAATGCGGGTACTTTATACTTGGCCTTTTCTGATCTTCTTGTTCTTCTATACAAAAGTCTTCTGTCTTCTGTTATCTTCTGTATGTAATGTTTTCCAACCAGAACAACCTCCAACCACCTCTTGAGTTGGCAAGTATGATCCTTTCAGGGTCTAACATCTGCCATCAATGCTTGGTTTGGAGATGCATCTCCCACCTAAAAGCTCCAGTCAAAGCCTCCTTCTTCAACAGCAACTGCGGCTTGCTGTCTTGGCTTCTCATTCTGGTGAGCTCCTTCAGTGTAGTTTGGCTTGGTTTATGCTTACCCACCATTTAATCTTGGTGCCTTGCACTCTCTGGCAAAGTGTCCCATTTGGTTACAGTTGTTACACTTCACTTTGCTTTTATCAAGCCCAAACTTTCCACTGGCTGCATTGCTAGGAAACTTCCTTCCAGTCCTTTTGTAGAATTTGTTGGCCCTGTGAGTGATAAGAGCCATCTACTGGACTATTTCCATATACTCCAGATCATCTGGATAGATACAGTCCAGATCTTCAAGGGTGAAAAGAAAGTTCCCTGAAGTTTCATCAGAAGACATAAAAGCTTGTGAAGAGCTTGTCTCCTGGAATGGGCTTCTAGGGATGTAGCCTTCCCTTCGTGTCTCTGGAAAGGTGGTGAAAGGACTCTTTTGTGATTTTTTTGGGTAGCAGATGAGATGGTGTTGTGGTTCTCTGCAATCCCTTTCAACCACATGAATGGCTGAACTCTGTTGGTTGTTGGAGTTACCAGATGGATTTTGCATGTTCATCTCCATCTGGTTGCCACTGAGGATACCATACAACTCTATGAGAGTAAGGGTCTTAAGGTTCTTAGTCCTCTTGATGACCACACAATAGTTTGTCCATTGTCTAGGAAGAGAGGACATGAACTTCCTTACAACGTCCTTGTTCTCAAGAGTTACTCCAACATCTGCTAGAGTATCCATAATCTCAACATACCTAAAGTATTGTTGAGTCATGGTTTCGCCTGTCTTGAAGGTGAAGTTCTCAAACTACTACTTCAAGAGGCCTTTCTTTTTTTCTTTTGCATCATTAGACCCCTCATACATCAGCTTCAGTGCATCCCAAAGTTGCTTGGCAGTCTTGTACTTCTCGAAGCCTCTATAGATAGAGTTTGGAAGAGCAGTTTGGAGGGCGGTCATGGCTTTCTAATCAATATCAATCTTCTTCCAGTCTTCATCAGAATAGTCAGCCACTTCCTCTGGTATCATACCACCACCACCAGCAGCTGAGGAGGTGGATGGTACATGAGGTCCATCAACAACAGACACCCACATCCTGAAGTCGTGAGACTTGATAAAGCCTTCCATTCTTTGACACCAAGTATCAAAGTCTTCAGGAGTGATCAGTGCTAACTTTGTCATTGTACCGTTTTCCATATCATCCTTTGTAATAGCTGCCATTTGAGATGTTAAGTGAACTGCAAAACTTAGAGGATTAAAGATAGTGAGATCTTACAATCAAGAGTCTGAAATGCTCTAATACCAATTGCAGGACCGGGTAAGGGTGCCTAACACAATCAGTTTCACAATGAAGAGAAATTTGGAACACTTAACAGTTCAAATAAGGAACCAGGTTTGATTATGAGGATACTAAGAACACAAGTAAGTAATGAGACAGAACAAGCAACAATAACATAGAAATATGGTTTTCAAGGAGTGTTGTATATTGCTCTCAAGTTCTATTACAAGTGTTACAAAGCATATCTAAATTACAAGAACCTGAGACTATTTACACTACATCCTATAACCATCAATACTTAGAAGGACAGTTGGAATTGACTAATCTAGACGACAAGATCAATCTAAAGTCAAAAGCCAGATTGTCTTTTGACTAGTGACTATGACATGCCATAGCTCACATCCTTTTCTATTACAAAAAGGTTTACAAGTACAAAAGTAGGTAGTTACAGACAAAGACCTTAATCTATAGTTTACAAAAGCATGGACTTTTCACCAACTCATACAAGTTGGTGAGTCTTCAGAGTTGTAGCAGAAAGTATGTTAGCTTTATGTAAAGGAGATCAGAGAAAGCATGTCTTTCTCTGTCTTTTAAGAAATTAGTCTTCACAGCAAAAATGGCTTCGGAAGACTTTGTCTCTGAAGCTTTAAAAGACTTCATCTTTGGCTTCGGAAGATTTGGACTTTGGCTTCGGAAGATTTTAGAGTATTTTCTGATGTAATGTGTAAAACTTCCAAAGCACTTTTACCTTTGTACATCCAGTGCATGTATGCAGGAAGACCTTTGGTTGTTTTGGCTTCTTTGGTTGCATCAGCCTTATAATCTTCTGATATTACCTTACAATATTCATCATATAACACATCGTGTCACAAAATTTTCCATAAATAGCAAGTGTGTTCATATAAAGCGTTTTTCCTAACTAAATTATTCCTAATTTATCCTTATCCTCTAAACATCATATACCAATCATTACATCTCATCAAACATGCATAAATTATCATCTATAAGTCAACTTAACCAAAAAGTTTCCTATAATGGAAAGTACTCAAAAACCAAGCCAAAACCAAAAGTTCAAAACATGAATTTTCATCAACTAGCATCAACTAACATCCTAGAATCTCCAATTCACTCCAATTTCATCAAATCATACAATTTCAACAAAAGCCCCAAATTAAAGTTGCCATTATAAGTAAGTCTCGGGTTTTGATCAAAATAACACAATTTCACAAAACCAATCCGAACAAACATTATTATATTGAATACTATCAGATAATAAATCATCAATTTCATTCAAGTTCAAGTTTTGATTCGTTTTTTGATAACTCGGGTTCATGTTCATCATGATAATCAAAGAATATGAAATCTAACATAAAACTTACTTCTAATTATGCATAGATGCAAGCTAACATGATTTTGATACAAGAATAATCCAAAATCGTCATCAATTGCAAGAAAAAATGTGTGTGTGTTTTCTTATGCGTGTGTTCGAAAATGGTGAAGGGGTGGGGAAGGGGCTGTTTGTGGCTGAAATGGGGATTAGGGTTGGGGGTTGGGCTTATATATATATATATATATATATATATATATATATATATATATATATATATATATATATATATATATATATATATATATATATATATATATATATATATATAATTATTTTAACGCTATGCGATTAAACTTTTTCTACACCGAAACAACAAAAGCTCACATAATATCAAACAAATATTAATAACAAGATATAATATTTATTTTGCTAGTTCAATGGCATTTTTATTATAATTATGCGTTAAAAGCCAAAAATGCACAAAAACGCGTAAATGCTTGAAAATTCTCAATTTTCACAAACAGGCTACATAATTAATCATATAATCATATAACACATAATTTTACACCAATTATGATTGTTTGAAAACCATTTTGACAAATCACCAACGTTCGGGATCAGACACGTGTGCGATCCGGTAATTCACCTGATTATGGTTACGTGAAAGGTTCGTGAATGTTTGTGCAATAAATGACACATTTAAGTAAACAACATTAAATGCATTAATGTATGATTGGAAAACCATGCTCGTGCTGATTGGAAAATGACCGGAAAATGCCAAGTGTCACATCATCCCCTTGTTGAAAGAAATTTCGTCCCGAAATTTAACCAACTCTGGTAAAAGACGGACAAAAATTTCCTGGTTGTCACATCATCCCCTTGTTGAAGGAATTTTTACCCGAAATTCTCTTAGTGCTTAACGGCGCATCTTTGAGTAACTACGGATGTTTGTCCTTTATATGATCCTCGCGTTCCAAGTAAACTCTGGTCCACACTTAAAGTTTAAACTAACTTTAACGATAGAGGTAAAATTATGCTTGGGTGTTTTTTTTGACCACTTGGTCCATGATTTCAAATAGTTCCTTGATGAAACGCAGCTATGTGTCCATCTGTTTCTCGTTTTATAGAATGATGATTGTCTCATCGGACAGACGTCACGTTTGAAACGTGTAACACGTTATGTACTCCACTGGCTTCTCTAGGCAAATTGAGTTGTTAATCTACTGGACAAACCCTTTTGACAACTCTACCCAATGTAGTGCGGGTTTAGAAGTGGGTTTAGAAGTACCTTGTTTTCGATTTGATATTCGATGGATTTTTTTTGGCGTTAGCCAACATAAATCCTTTCTTAGTCACGTGCTGTTACCCTAGGGTTACGAATTTGTACAATCTTCTTAGTCTTCTAGTGCACAAGCTAAGGACTAGTAAGTTGACATTCCTTCAACTTCTACCCAACAGATAGGTGATCGGCACCTATTTCCATAGAGTGTCTCAAATAGTGCGGTCTTGATCACCATATGATAGTTGTTATCGTTGGAAACCTTTATCAAGGATGAGTGGGTTTCCACACTACTGCCGAAATCAATAACACATGCTCGCAGCCTGTCTTTTAGAGTCTGAGTCGTACGCTCATTCTAGCTATCAATTTGCGGATGATAGACAGTGCTCATATCCAACCGCGTTCCCAATAACCTTTGCAATAACCTTCAATAATAAGGAATGAATCGAGTGTCATGATTAGAGATGATGAAAAACTGGCACCTCGTGCTGAGAGACTTTTTCTCTTAGATAGGTGTAAGTTAACTTCTCAATTCAATCAGTCTCTCTAATTTCCAGGAAGTGTGCAGATTTTGCCAACCGATCTACTATTACCCATATGGTATCGCAACCGCTAAGAGTTTAATGTAACTTCACAATGAAATCCATTAAGATCTACTCCCACTTGCACTCTAGAATTCATGGCTATTGGAGTAAACTAGATGGTCCTTGATATTCCACCTTAACTTTAGAACAAGTTAAACACTTGCTTACATGCATAGAAATATCACCTTTCACATTCTGCCACCAATAAAAAACTTTTAATTCATGGTACGTCTTACCTGAACCTCGATAATAGGATATCAAGTTGTATGATTTCTATCCATTACTACCTCTCTTAAATTCACGTACAGAAAAATCCATATTCATTCCATGAAATAACGAATCCCTTCGAATTTTGTCACTAATCGCTTTTCCATATCTCGCATGGACTCTACATTCAGATTCTCATCCTTCAAAGCCTTAATTTGAGCATTACGGATTTGATTAGGTACTTTGGCATGATGGTAAGCTTTAATGCTTGCACTTGCTTTGGTTTAGATGTTTACTTTTGACTTAGGGCATCGGCTACCATATTAGCCTTACTTAGATGGTACTTCGTCACATTGGCATAGTCGTTCAGCTGGTCAACCTAACGACGCTATCTCATGTTCAACTGCTTCTTTTCAAAGATATTATAAAGGCTCTTGTGATCCGTTTAATGATGCATTTGGTACCGTATAAGTAATACCTTTGTATCTTACGTGTAAATCAATGACTCTCAACTTGGAGTTATGTGTCATGTAGTTTTTCTTATGAACTTTCAACTGACAGGAAGGTTATTCGATAACCTTCTCGTATTGCATCAACACACGAAATCATCTCTTTCCCTCCGGTAGGGATGGTATCAGTATAGTACGGAGCTTTTGTTTCATAACCTGAAATGCGGGTCCTCGCTTGTCACCCTAATCATATGTAGTGCCTTAACGAGTTAATGTCTTAAGAGGTTGTGCGACCTTTGAAAACCCTTCGATGGCTCGTCGGTAATAATCATCCAATCCAAGAAACTATCATACCTTAGTTTGAGTCTTAGATGTAGCCTAATTCTTGATGGCTTCTATTTTTATTGGGTCAACAAGCATTCCTTGCTCGTTGACCACATGACCAAAAATTTTGACTT
The DNA here is from genome assembly GCA_025506505.1 of Flaveria sonorensis. Taxonomy (NCBI): domain Eukaryota; kingdom Viridiplantae; phylum Streptophyta; class Magnoliopsida; order Asterales; family Asteraceae; genus Flaveria; species Flaveria sonorensis. Next base: position 21,211,785 of record CM046433.1, read on the forward strand.
CGTCCAGAAGTCACACCTCAAAAACTTGGCATATGGTTATCCTTGTTTTAGTAGTTCCAAAATGATGATCCTCATGCCCCCTTTGTTCTTTTTATATGTTAGAATGTGATCAGCAAAAACGTTGATAAATTTGTCCAGATGGGGTTTACGCACTCACTTCATGAGATCCTTGAAAATTGCTGGTGCGTTGGTAAACCCACTTGGCATAACCAGAAAGTCATGGTGATAATACCAAGTTCACAATGATGCCTTAGATATGTCAACATCTTGGACCCTCAGATGATGATATTCCTACCTCAAGTCTATCTTGGGATGTGAATTCGACCCTTGAAGCTAATGAAGCAAATCGTCGATGCATGAAAGAGAATAACGGTTCTTAATTATCACTTTGATAAGCTCATGGATATCAACACCCATACAGAAAGTTCTATTATTTCCCTTGACAAATAGGACTAGAGCTCTCCATGGCGGTGAGCTTGATCGGATGAATCCTTTATCCAACAGCTCCTACAGTTGCATAGATAGTTCAGGTGGTTCATTCGAAACTAATCTGTAAGGTCCTCTAGCAATAGGTGCAACTCCATATGTCAAATTGATCTAAAACTTGATATGTCTGTATGGGAAGATCAGGTAAATCTTCTATGAAAACTTTAGGTAGGTACAGAGTGATCAGGATCTCTTCGATCCGTTTTTCCTTGGTTGCTTTCTTGATGATTGATCAAAAATGGTGGTATGACCCTTGCATAAGTACTTCTAGGCCTTCACACAAGAGATGGTGCCTGAGACTGCAACACACTTCTCGTCCTGAACAGATAAGGCTTCACCACTACGAAGTGGTATGCGAACGACCTTTCGCGACAGAGAAATTCAGCTTGGTTCTTGGACTACCAATCCATGCCGACAACCACATTGAACTATCAAGCGTAATAAGCATATTATCCATATCTGTCTGATGTCTAGACAATCCCAATGTACATCCTTTTAGAATGTAAGTTGCTTTAATTAGTTTACCATCAGTTAATTGTATGGTGTAACTAGGTTCCATTCTAATTAAAGCTAGCTCTAGGAGTTGGCTAAATGGTAACCACACTCTGGTCGTTTCTTGCCTTGCCAGACCTAATTATGAAGGCGCGACTCTTACCACTCTGTCCATTGTTCTTTTCCATTGTTACTATCCTTATTACCATTTTTCAGTTGAGGGAAATCTCTATTGATTTGCCAATCTTTGTTCCATTCAGAGCAACCCTATGATGCTTCAGCTTGTCATTGCTACTGGGTTTGTTGCTACTTGATCGTTGACTCTCCCTTAAAGTCTTTAGCAACATGGTCCATCCTGCCACATCTTTGGCAACAATAATGATCACACTGCCCATGATGATGAATGAATTACTCTACGTGCCATCTGTAGGATCGGTGTTTGTCTCACAACAAAGGATAATCACACAAACTCACTTAATGTCACTCGGGTTGATAAAGCAGAATCTTAACTAAGTTCACTAAGTAATATAATAAGTTAATGAAAACACAAGAACACAATAATTGTTTTTCAAGATACTTGTATATATTACTTCTCAACTCAGTTTTACAAGACTCTTACAAGCATGGTTACTAAGTTACATTAAGAAACTATATATACTACTACCTACAGCCAGTTATACTTGAAAAACCAGCTAGAATCTACAACTAGACAAATACTACTTTGCTAGAAGTAAAGCATCTAAGATAAAATAATATCCAAGATTAGGTAGTCATGACAGGTTCATGACTTACTTTTTGTTACCAACTAAAAGTGGCAACTGTACTAATCTGATAATAGGTGAACAGTGGATAAAGTATGGTCAACTACATGGGCGTGGGAAAGCGCCATGCAGTATATCAGAGTGGCAGCGGACTGTCAGACAGACCATATATCCACTAGTTCATAGTTAGTTCTTCCAAAGCTAAATGACATCGGAAGAATATATTCTTCCGAGGTCATTTTCGCTTCGGAAGAAACAACTTCTTCCAAACTTCTGCAAGTCTTCAGTACTTTATTCTTCGGAAGACTTTGCCTTTGATCTTCTAAGTTGTATACTTCGAAAGGAGAACAACTTAGTCTCAGAAGACTGAGTTCTTCCTTCGGAAGTTTTTCATTATTTAATCTTCAGAAGATCTCTAACTTGTCTTTGAAAGAGCAGCTTTATCTTCGAAAGACCACTTCATTTAGCATATCAAAATCTTTCTAAGTGTTATTTTGGTTGCACCAGCCTCATATGATCCAACAAACTCCCCTACGCAGATGCTACCAAAACATAACTTCTTCCTACTCCTCAAGGTCTTCAACACTAGGCAAAGAAGATATTTTTCTGTCTCTTTGTTCTTTCCTGAGTGGTTGTGAGGAGTTTTTACAATTCATCTGTTGATAGTAGGTCTAGTCTGTTGCTTTGGATGACATGTACTCTTTGTTGTGTCCCTCTGAATAGAGTTAGTTGATAGGAATTATAGTCGGTGTGGAAGTTGGTCCCTCAACCATCTGCAGAAATGAACTGCCTTTTTTGGTTGCTCCTCCTTCTTCTTCTTTTGCTCTCTTTTTCAGCCCTTCTTCAGTTTTGGCTTCTGTTGTAAGCTTGTTAACATGAAGGCTGCTTAGATGATTCCTTATGTGAGTAGCAATCTGAGAGTTTGAGGGATTGGAGAATGGTCTCTTGGTTAACTCAGTAATATCAAATCTGCTAGAGCGTAGCAAAGCAGATGTGTCAAGTCTGTTTACTTGACCATTCTCCATTTTCACAACAAAGTTGTGCGTAGGTTCATCAAACCTCCACTGGACAATTGAGCTTCTATGATTGAGGGGATTAGATCACAGCTTGTCCCCTTTTCTTGTGTCTAGCAGAGTCACCAGTCTTCTCCTTAACTTCTTCTATTCTTCTCCAAGTACATCAGAGTTGGCGCCAAGAAGTTGGGGAGCTTGGTTCAGTGTTCCCCTTGGCAAATCAAGGAATGCATCTCTTATGAGGGAACATGAAGAGCCATCAATGTATTTTAGTTTAATTGACTCTTCCTCATAAGAGATCTCGCTCAAGATAGTGCAATTGGTGAGCTTTCTTTTTAATTCATTGAATTCTTCTAAGTTCAGGGGCATGGAAGGTTCTAAAGATGGTTTGGGTTTAGGAGTTGGTTTGGGTGCCATCTTCTGAACACTTTTTCTTTAAGATACCTCCTACCTTCTTCTTAGACATAGGTCCCACCTACCTGCCAGTTAAGTCGTGGGCTTTAGGATAAGCTTTCATCCAATCCTTATGTCCTACCTTCTTGGCAGCAGCAACTTGTCCCTCTTCCTCCTTCTTCTTCTTTTCCCTCATCTTTTCCCTGGCAGCCTTCTTTCCCTCTTTGTTGATCTGATATTGTTGATTATAGAAGAAGAACAAGATGATATCATGATCATGAGGGGCCAGCACCTCCTCCTTATAGCCTTTTGAGCAAAGAAAGGCTATCTTTTCCCTTTTATCTACTACCTTTGCCTCCTCCTTCTTTTTCCTTTTCTCCTCCTTTATGGCCAACCTTGCTACTTCCTCTCTTTCCTTCTGTAGCAAGGTTGCCTTCTCTAGCTTCACAAGCACATCAAGTGGGAGTAGAAGCATTTCTTCTTGATTGTTGATACTTTCTTGAGCGGCTGCTACTGCTTTACTGCTTGCAGCCAGCAACTTCTCAATATCAAGTCTTCTTTACTTCTTCAGCTTCTTCAACCTTTCCTCCTTTAGAAGCTCTTTAGTAGTGAGCTTTCTCTTTCTTTTAGGATCAGAGGAAGATTCAGCCTTTGGAGATTCTAGTTTAGAGGATTCAGGTTGGGGTGGTGGAGGTTGAATTTATGGTGTAGGAGAGATAGGAGTTGTAAGAAAATCCTCACTGTTAACCTCAAAAGCTAAGTCAAGAATCGCTTCTCTGATGAACAGGTCATCGGACATAGAGGACAGCTCTATAATTCCTTCTACACCTTGGATTTTTGCTTCAGAAGCAATTGCACTACCTGTCCCTCTTAAGTTGGTTGCTGGGCCATCAGTCTGTATCTCCCCTTCAAAGTTAATCTTAGGTTCAATAGAGACCTTAGGTCAACCAACTTCCTCCTCAGAGGTAGGTGGTGCATTCAGCCTTTGAAGCTCTTCAGCTCCAAAGTAGACAATGGCAACATCAGGTGAGGGTTGTTCAAGTGAAAAGCTTATCAGAAATTTGGTTAAAAATCTATTAAGGTCGATAAGCATCCTTGGGTCCACTTGAAATGCGATAGGTGGGGGTTGAGGAAAAATCGTTGCAAGGTGTTGTTGTATAGGATAGAATGAAGAAATGGCATCAAGGGAAGAAATGGCAAGGTTGGGTTCTACTCCAAAGATTAAGTAGATATCTCCTCATCATGTCTTTGTTTCTCTAAATTCTCCCCTTTTATGGTAGCATCATCTTGAGAAGTAGATGAGCTATAGGAAGAACTCAAAGAAACCTGAGTGTGTACATGCCTAACAGACTTCTCAACCTGTTTCTCAGCTAGTTGAGCCTTGAGATTTTAAATCTTAATGGGAGACCTATCTTTTAAAGTATTAACCTTTAATTTAAGGTCTTTGGTAGTGAGTTGCAAACTACCCTCATCTTGTTTTGAAGAATCATCGGGAGATGGGATAACATACCTAGTATGTTCATCCTCATCACCAGCCGTGGTTTCTTGGCGCACTATATACCCTTGCATACTAATGTCTCTTTCAGAGGCATCAATTAGCAAGGTTTCCATAGATTCAGTCTGACTGATGTTACCACTATCTTGAGAGGCTATTGAAACACTCTCAGTAGTGGTAGCTGAATCTACATGTGTCACCTCCACTTCGGTTGGACTCGCCTTAGTTTGGTATAGCTGATGTGGGCTAGATATCAAAGGTTCCCTAGGGCTTAGTTGATCTAGAGAGTGGTGAGATAGATCAACATCATAGCCCTGATGAAACATGATATCCTCATCAGGTTGGGTTAAAAGGTCAAGAAAGGATACAGAGGTTATATCTATTGACCCGGGATCTTGGTCAGCACCTAATGGCTTTTATGTAATAGCAGTTGAGCTAATGATGTGGCTATCCCTTTTTGGCTACTTAGGGGAGTGTTGAGACTCACCCTGAGGGCTTATTGCTTGGGTAATGGGCTTATCAGGTTGAAACTAAGGAAAATCAACACTGATATTAAGGTCAATTGAGGAGGATGGTTGGACCTCTGGCTGAGTGGGTGCCCTTGATTCCACTCTAGCCTTTTTGGCTTGAATAGAGGGGGCTTTATCAATCAAAGTAGATTGACTAAGGGTTCATTTGGGGCATCCTTTGTATGTGATTTTGATTGGGTGTGAAGAAGTAGATGGCAGTATAGTGGTGGTGTCTGGTTTGGGTTCATCATCTGCTGGGCTTGCAAGGATGTCACTAGGAGCCATTAGCTCAAGCATACCTGGAAAAAGATCAGTGAATCTTCCAGTGAAGTTAGTGGACAACTTCTTCAAAGTCTTGAAGATGCCAAGCTTCATGTGAGGGACCAGTAGAACATTAGGAAATTGCAGTTTGTCCTGGTCTAACTCATAGTTGATAATGTGCTGAATGAACCGAGAATACATATAGAATGGATCCCTGGTGAGATTGCTGCCCAGATTATTCAGCACAAACCTTGAGTAGTTGAAGCAGAGGCCTTTTACCAACTCATGGACTAGGCAGCCCAGATCATAGGGAATTTGATCCCATCCCCCTGATTTGTTAGAGAGGCTATGCAGGACAACATGAAGCAGGAACTTCCAGTTATAGGAGAAGTTGAACTTGTAGACCGTTGACCTGCTCACATCACCTTCATAACCTATTTGAAGGTAGGTTTCCTCCAAATTAGACTTAGGGAAATCAGTAGGGGCGCCTTCATTATGGAGTTCCAGATACTCCCTGATGGTTGTTTCACTAATAATAATCTCCTGTCCGTAGATCCTTGATCTGATGGTCCCTTCATCATTGATCGTTTTACTTCAACCATTGGCCCAGAATTCGGCCATTTGGTTTGAGTAGATGGTGAGGTTAATAGTAAGGGCAGTGAAGTATGTCAATTGAGAAAGAAATTGGATGATAGGGGCAAAATCGGCATCCCTTGAAGAATCAAGGAAGGTGATTTCATTGTGTTGGGGATTCAAGGCCATTATTTTAAGAGTACTGTTTGATTGAATGAATTGAGAGTGAGTGGAGAAGATGATGGAAATTTGGGGTTTTAGCAGCGATAAATAAAGTAGAGACAGAGAGTTGGAAGTTTTAAATGGTGGTAAAAGTCCAAACTGATAGGGTGAAAAGATGGGTGAAACGACGGTTTAGGTTTCGATTGGACTTGGGCGGTAAGATAAACCATTTAAAATATTCTGACAATCATCAATAAAATCTTACTTTTTACAGAGTGGGGCCCAAAGATTTCCATTACACAGTAAAAGTTTCCTTCCGAGAGTAAGGTTGCTTCCGAGAGAAAACACTTGTGTTTCTCAATATTGTCTTCCAAAGCCATTTTTACTTCCTAAGGCAAACCATGTCTTAATGACAAATTTGCTTCCAAGATTAAAATCTTCTTCCAAGAAAAGAAGTTAGTAAGCTTTAGAAGTGGACTTGATCTATGATCACCGAGGCTAAAAACACTTCGGAAGAGAATACTTATGCAGAGGAATTTGCCTTCGGAAGATGAATAAAGATCTCCTCCGAGGGTAAATTTCTCTTTGGAAGAATTCATACTTAGAAATTTTGAAGAAAACCTTTTTGTAACAGGGCATAGATTGTATTTAGACAACATAGACAAGACATATTTTAAAAGTTTTTCAAAAGAGAAGGACTAGTCAAAGTTAATCATCCCAATAGCTGTGATTAAATATTTAATCTTTGTTCATCAAAGGCTTTTGTGAACAAATCAGCATATTGTTTATTTGAATTGACTTTGACTAGCTTGATTAGATTTTCCTCATGAAGAATGAAATGGTACCTGATGTCAATGTGTTTTGTCTTGGTGTGCTTGACTGGATTTTCTGTGATAGAAATGGCACTCTTGTTGTCTATGTGGATAGGAGTCTCCATGAAGTTGAAACCATAATCTAACATCTGATTCTAAATCCAAAGTAGTTGAGCACAACAGCTTGCAGCAGTAATATACTCGGCTTCAGTAGTTGATGTGGATACACATGATTTCTTCTTACATTGCCAGGTGATGATCCTTCCAGCAAGAAATGACATCCTCCGGATGTGGATTTCTTGTTGATGTTGCAGCCACTATAATCACTATTAGTGTAACCATAGAGCTTAAAATCCCTATTCTTAGGATACCAAAGACCTAGTTTGGGAGCTCCTTTAAGGTATCTAAGAATTCTTTTGGCAGTAATTAGGTGAGACACCTTTGGAGCAGCATGATATCTTGCACAAATGCAAGTTGCAAATATGATATCAGGTCTAGTTACAGTGAGATACATCAGAGATCTAATAATTGCCCTGTACTGATGCTGATTAGTACCCTCCCACACAGAATCAGGACAAAGATTGTGATTTCTGGGTATAGGTGCCTTGGATGGCTTACAATCTTTCATCTCAAATCTTTCTAAGATGTCCTTGACATACTTAGATTGATTGATCAAGAACCCTTCTTCCATCTGCTTCACTTGAATTCCAAGGAAGAAGTCAATCTTTCCCATGGAACTCATTGCAAACTTCTTCCTCGTGATGCTTTCCAAGTCTTTGCACATTTGGTCATTTGAGGAACCAAATATGATGTCATCAACATTGACTTGTACAAGCAGCATGTCCTTCTCAGACTTCCTTATGAACAATGTTTTGTCTATTGTGCCTCTGGTATAGCCATTCTTGAGAAGAAACTAAGACAATGTCTCATACCACAGCCTAGGTGCCTGATGCAACCCATAAAGAGCTTTATCAAGTTTGCACACATAGTTGCGGTGCTGTGGGTCTTCAAATTCAGGTGGCTGGCACACATAGACTTCTCTGTCGATATCCCTATATAGAAATGCACATTTCATATCAAGTTGATAGACTGTAAAGTTCTTGGATGTAGCAAAAGCAAGAAAGATTCACACAGCCTCAAGTCTTGCAACAGGTGCAAAGACATCTATGTAATCTATGCCTTCCTTATATGTGTATCCTTGAACAACAAGTCTTGCTTTGTTCTTGATGATCAAACCTCTATCATCTCTTTTTTTTATGTACACCCACTTAGTGGCAATAGGAACTTAACCAGATGGCAATAGACACAAGTTCCATACCTTTCGCCTCTTAAATTGAAGGAAGTCCTCTTACATTGCTTCTATCTAGTTGTTTTCCTTGAGGGCTTCTTCCACCTTCTTTGGTTCCATTTGAGAGAGTAAGCATGAGTACAATCAGACATTCCCATTGTGGATTTGACTTCTTATTTTCACACCTTCTGAGACATCCCTAATGATGTTCTCAGCTGGATGAGTGTTATGTATCCTGAGCCTAGGAATCACATCTAGTTGCATAGATAGATCCAACTTTGAAAAGTTTTGCTTAGGATTTTGAACACCATTACCAGCTGATGTCTCACACTCATTCAATGAGAACTAATTCAATGAATGTGTGACAGCATCAATGGTATTTTGCTGAGAAGCAGCATCAACAGTTGCATGTTCCTCCATATCAGAGTCTTCATCAGCTTGGTGTTGAATACTTGAGTTGTCAGTTGCTGAGTTATGAGGCTCAAGTTCCTGATAACTTGTTGAAGCTCCATTGTTTCCTGAGATATTCAAGCTTTCAGGACTTTTCAATTGAAGGAGCTTGATCTTCATTTCTTCTTGGAGAACTTAGAATAGGTCTTAGTAACTCAAACATTTGATCTTTATAGGGGTCACTTTGAGTTCCTGTTCCAACTGAAACATTCTCACAAGATGGTTTAGAATAGTTTGGAAATAATTCTAAATTAAAGATATATTCAGGACCATTGCCTTTAACACAAGGTGTGTGCTCATTGATAACAATGTTGGATGATTCCTCAAATTTTTGGGTTTTGATATTATACACTCTATTTGCAATAGAGGTTGAGGAATATCCAACGAAGATAGCGTCATCAAACTTTTTAGCAAATTTTGATAAATTGTCTTTTGTGTTAAGTATGGTACATCTGCTACCAAAGGACCTAAGAAAGCCAATGAACGGTGGCCTCTTGTTCCATAGCTCATAAGGGGTCTTTCCATGGGGCTTCACAATGAGAACCCTATTCTACACATAACATGCAGTGCTAACTGCCTCTGCCCAGAAAGTTAGAGGTAGTTTTGAATCACCTAACATAGTTCTTGCAGCCTCAATAAGTGTCTTGTTCCTCCTCTCAGCAACACTATTCTATTGAGGAGTTCTAGGAGCACTATATTGTTTAGCAATCCCTTTGAGTTATAGAATGAGTCAAGAACTTGATTCTTAAACTCAGTTCCTTGATCACTTCTAATAATTTTTACCTTGTGATCTTTCTGATTTTCTATTTTAAGAATAAAAGTTTTTAAAGTTTCAGCAGTTTCATCTTTAGTTCTTAAAAAAATCCATGTAAATCTTGTGAAATCATCAACAATCACAAGGCAATATGATTTCCTTCCAACGCTCATTATACTTGTAGGACCAAAAAGATCCATGTGCAATAAGTATAAAGGGGTGGTGATAGAGTTAGCTTCTTTGGATTTGTGAGAAACTTTGTGTTGCTTTCCTTTCAGGCAAGCAACACAGTTGTTCTTACAGAAAAATTCCTTTTTAGGCACACCATGTATCAAATTATTTTTAACCAATTTATTCATGGTTTTAAAATTAAAATGGCATATTCTTTTATGCCAAAGAGTTGACTCATCACCATTTGCTTTGGAAAGAAAGCATGATACTTCACCCAGTAGCGAAGCATTGTTCATTTCTAGCTTGTACATATCCCCTCTCCTAGGAGATCTAAGAAGCACCAATTCCTGAGGAATTGTCATCCTGGGTTTGAGGATAATGCACTCATGTTCTATGAAAAGCATTTGGTGCTTTTGATCACAGAATTAAAAAACACTTAAGAGATTATGTTCAAGCTATTTGACAAAGTTTACTTTATCAAATTTTAACTTACCATTAGATACACTACCTCTACCAGAAATGTATCCTCCAGTTTCACCTCCAAACTAAACAGGAACTCCATCAAAGTGTTCAAACTATTGTAGGAGAATCTGTTCCCTGTCATATGCCTGGAGCATCCACTGTCCACAATCCAAACATTTCCATTGTTGTCATGTGGATGTCCCTGCACATATGGTGAAATGATTAGTTACTATTGGAAACCCAAGCCTTGATGGTCTTGGGCTCTTCCAATGCAGATGATATAATGGAACCAAAATGCATGCATGGGGGTTCAATTATGGTTTGTGAAGAAGAGGGTTGGGCTATAGCATATTTTCTGATCTTCCATTCAATCCTATGGTTGATCAGTGTTGATGAGCCTGAAGAGGCTCGTGCAGCATAACTTGCTTCCGAGGCTTCTTTCTTATTGAAAGAAGTTGTCACCACCTTTTCTTCCGAAGCAGTCTTCTTCTCGGAAGGTTTCAAAGTATTTTTTTGTTCCTTTGTTTGTTCTTTAGCTTGTCTTTCGAAGCTATTTTCCCTTTGGAATATTTAGTTTCTTCCGAAAGCAACTTGGCTTCAGAAACAAGCTTTTCTTTCCTTAACACTTGGACCATATGGTAAGGTCCACATGTGAAACCATCCTTGACTCCTTCTTTCTTAACATTAGATACATAATGTGTGCTTGCTGGATTGTAGTAACAATCTTTAGCCATATGGTTATGCAGACCACAGATTATGCATTCAATGTTAATTTTGATGGGGCATGTTGACTATTGTTTCTTGTACTTCTTTTCTCTTCAATAGCCTTCCCCTTCAATTTTTGATCTTTCATCTGGATAGGAGTGCTGGTACTACACTTTTTTCCTGAATTAGGATTTCCAACCACTTGAAATCAGCTTATATGAATAGACCCTTTGCCTTGGGTCTATCTTCAACTTAGTCTCAGCCACCTTCTTGGTAGTTTTTCTTGCTGCCCTAATTTGTTCTTTCTGGATTTGGTGGTTAAGTGTTAATCATCAACTGTGGGGATGAGGTTTTCTACCTTATCCTTCCCTGTGGGGGTTTCTGTTATTGCATCATTCTTCTGCTCTTTAGGTAATGGGTCAGCAGTTAGAACCTCTTGCTCATCAGTACCACATCTTAGCTGTCTATTAGACACAAAGGAGTATGGTGGAGCAATTTTATTGGTTCCCAACCCACTTTTGTTTTGATAACACATCTTTGAGTGGGAGGATGATGCAATGATAGTGTTGAAGTTATGCTCTTCAATGGCATACTTCTTATCTTTAGCCTCAGCTATCACTAGCTAGGCTTGAGCCTCAGTTAACTTGGAGATTAAATTTTTTATTTAAGCCCTGTAATTTGAATGTTTATGTTTTAAAGAGGACACAGTTTTCTCTAGCTCTTTTATTTTGAGTTTGTAGCTAGATTCGACTCTCTTAAAATTAGATTTTAGTATATTTAAAGACTCAATATCAGATTTAATTTCCATGTTGTATTCCTGATACAATTTGACCTTAGAAATACAAGATGGAGTACAAAGATGCTCGTATACCTTAGTGTCTTCAGTTCTAGCCATGAGAGCTTGAGCAGGAGTAACATCTTGCACCATGAAGCTCCAATCAAATTCTTGAGCAATAGCTGCAGTTTGTTGCTCAGTGTGTTTAGTTGTAGCTTTAGGGGTAGCAGGATGTTGGGAGGCTTGAGTTGCTCTAGGATTAGATCTAGGAGCTTTGCATTCCCTTGCATAGTGACCAAGCTGGTTGTAGTTGTAGCATTTGGCCTTTGTCTTGTCAAACCCAAATTTGCTGTTGGTTGGGTTCTAAGGGAACTGTCTTCCAGTACTTTTGAAGAACTTCTTTGCTCTATAGGTCAGGAGAGCCATCTGTTGGACAATGTCCATGTATTCAACATCATCTCGGCTGAAACACTTTAGATCATCAAAACAAAATTAAAAATCTCCAGAGTGCTCGCTCGCTCCCTAAAACAAAAGCACAACTATCCTAGAAAGGATTTTGTTGAGCCAGTTGAGACCTGGGTGTCTTAGGGAATGTGATGTATGGCCCAGAGGAAGATGATGCTTGTTGGGGATAGTTCAGGTACAACTGGGGCTGGGGAGTTCTTGATCCTTCAGTAATATGTAAAGCATTGCTGATTGGAAGGTTTGAGGGTCTGTCCATCTGATGGCTTTTCTGAGATTCCATCTCCATACGATATCCATCAAGGATTCTGTATAGTTTAGTCATGGTGAGAATGTTGAGATTCTTAGTTCTCTTAATTGAGACACAATAGAAACTCCACTCATGAGGAAGTGCACTCATGAATTTTCTTACTATGTCACTCTTCTCAAGAACCACTCCCATAGACTAAAGAAAGGTGATCAAGTCCATGTACCTGGAGTATTATTGGTTCAAGGTCTCACCAACAATATATGTGAAGTTCTTAAACTTCTGCTTTGGCACATCTTTCTTTGACTCCTTGGATTTAGCAGAACCAGAGTACATCAGCTTCGAAGCATCAAAGAGTTCTTTGGCAGACTCGCATTGCTTAAAGCCTACCATTATGGAGTTTGGTATAACAGTAAGCAAAACAGTCATAGTTTTGTAGTCAATGTCCATTTTCTTGAAGTCTTCATCTGAGTAGTCTTTAACGGCCTTCTCAATCATGGCACCATTACCAGTTAAGGATTCCACCTTTGGTTGGTATGGACCATGAGTAACTGATCTCCACATGCGATTGTCTTGATACTTGATGAAGCCTTCAATATTTCTGCACCAAGTCCTAAAATCATCAGGAGTGATGATGGGAGCCTTGGCCATAGTTCCCATCTTAGATTTAGAGAACTTCTAGTTGAGAGCCATTTGAGTGATGTGAGTGTGTATGAAGAGCAAGGGTGCTTTGGGATGGTAAGATCTCACAATCAAGAGCCTAAAAAAGCTTTGATACTAATTACAGGATCGGTGTTTGTCTCACAACACAGGATAATCACACAAACTCACATAAAGTCACTCAGGTTGATGAAGCAAGATCTCAACTAAGTTCACAAGTAATATAATAAGTTAATGAAAACACAAGAACACAAGAATGGTTTTTCAAGATACTTGTATATATTACTTCTCAACTTAGTTTTACAAGACTCTTACAAGCATGGTCACTAAGTTACATGGAGAAACTATATATACTACTATCTACAGCCGGTTATACTTGGAAAACCAGCTGGAATCTAAACTAGACAAATACTACATTGCTAGAAGTAAAGCATCTAAGATAAAATAATATCCTAGATTAGGTAGTCATGACAGGTCCATAACTTACCTTTTGTTACCAACTAAAAGTGGCAACTGTACTAATCTGATAATGGGTTAATAGTGGATAAAGTGTGGTCAACTACATGGGCGTGAGAAAGCACCATGCAGTATATCAGAGTGGTAGGGGACTGTCAAACAGACCATACTTATGTCCACTGGTTCATCGTTAGTTCTTTCGAAGCTAAATGACTTCAGAAGAGTAAATTCTTCCGAGGCTATTTTGGCTTCGAAAGAAACAACTTCTTTCGAACTTCTGCAAGTCTTCAGGACTTTATTCTTCGAAAGACTTTGCCTTTGATCTTCTAAATTGTATACTTCGGAAGGAGAACAACTTAGTCTCGAAAGACTGAGTTCTTCCTTCGAAATTTCTTCATTCTTTAAGCTTCGGATGATCTCTAACTTGTCTTCGAAAGACCACTTTACTTGGAACATCAAAATCTTTCTAAGTGTTGTTTTGGTTGCACCTGCCTCATATGATCTAACACCATCCTATTCCTGCTTGCTATTAGATGAACCATCAACAATGTATGCTTAGTCAGAGTGTTGTACGCCACAACCAAATGAATGAGCTTGTGAGATAACCTCATATCATGTTGACTGGTTATCGGATCAACGACGATGACCCTTACTTAAGTCTAAGGTGTTATCCCGTCAATTGACTTCTCATTACGCTTGTAGATCAGAGTGACCATTACATAAAGCAACCAACTCATGGAAACAGGTCGTATATTCCTTAATACCTAACCCTATCATCTTAATGTTCCTAAATTCATTTTATAGCTTCTAGTCTTACTTCCGTGTATAGTACTCCTTCGGTTCTTCCTCAGATTCAGTAGTAACTACAGCTTTGGCTTCTAGCCAAGGTTCTCTCAATTTTGATAATACTAGTATCTACTGCATATCCTGTAGTGTAGCCTTGAGGGTTTTTATCTTATCCAGTGCTCCCTCGGCTATGCCATCTAGTGAATTATGCTTGTTCATGTTTTCCTCTAATACATCAACAAAAGTATTGTGTTTCTTGCCAATCTCCACTAGGCCTTCCTTGGGTGTTTTCAAATATTCACTAACGGTGCTCTGATGCTTTGGTATCTCAGTGATCTCATCGGGTGCTTCACATACATTACGAATCTTTTGATCTAACCTTGCCACAAGGGTGGGGAATGACTGCTCAGTCGGATAAGGTATAAGTGATGATGCAGGAGTACAATCAGTTATGTCAGAAGTAAGGGGAAGAGGTACGTGATCCTCCTAAATTTAGCTGGCAATCATATTGAACACTTCCAGTGTTGTGTATCTCCCCTGACTTAAACATTGGACAACACTCCATGTTTTCTAAAGTTATCAGCAGGCTCCAGCCGATGCTTATTTGGCTTCGATGGTGAGGTTAATAGCGTAGATGAAGAAGGTATGAGTGAGATCCTTAGTCTCCTCGTTGATTGGGGGTGATGCTAGTGACACGGTTGGTGTAGCTGACGATATGGACATCCAATATCGTTACACGTGCGTGAAATGATATGTATGCTTGAAAAACATTAAACAGATAAGAGTATGTGGAATGGTAGTGTGTGTCTAAGGCTATAGTCTAGATGCAAATGCAATCCTAGTTCTCTATAACCACTGGCTCTGATACCAATTTGTCACACCCTCAAAATCCATCGGCGGGGTTCTACCACAAGACGCGTGACAAACTAGGATCTCAGACACAGTTATATCAAATGACACTATATGCGTTTTAAAATAAGCATTTGACTTTAAATCAGAGTAAAACATAGTTTTTAATGTAATCAATGCGGAAGCGTAAACGTTGTAAAGCTATAGGCAATAAATGCGCAAAATAAGGCCCCCATGAAAAAAAAAGTAAATGTAAATGAATTTGTTTTCAAACAGTATAGATGATGCATGAACTTCGGATGTGCAACCCTAGCCTTAAGCTTGCCAGCGACCTGAGAAGACATGCTAAAGTGTGTCACCATAAGGTTGGTGAGTTCACAGGTTTAAAACAGTAAATATGCTTGAGCGTTTGCTTGGTAAAGTAAACAAAGGTATACCATGGGTAGCTAGCCTATATATCGAGTTACTTAGCGTTTCGAACCGAAGCTGACTGTTTGTGAGTTATTTTCCTTCCACCATGTCTTAGCATAGAACAATGGCAAGTGTCTAGGTCAATTAAACACCCGTTCGACCTCCAGTCGAGTTAGCATGACTAACGCGGGTGGGGTTTGTCAAACCCAGTAGTACTACTCAAAATTATCTCGCTAGTTCGATATTAACAGTTCAAGTGTGTAAGGACTTTTGTGATAATGTTTGCACTACAGTAACAGGTGATATACCAATAATACCAATACCAGATAAAAGTAGTTTGCATGCTTCTCCCCCAAAAAAGAAAAGTAAGTAAAAGTAGGGCCGTGAAGACTCACCTTAGATGCGTAGGAAAACATGAAGCGTAAAATCCAAAAGTTAATCGTTACCTAACAAATGTATGTCCCTGAGTGAGTGTACATAGCGGTCAAGATGACCCCCGTTTTATCCAAACAATGTAACTGTTAGCGTGTTCAAGAAATCTTTGATAAGTTTAACTTTTTGACCAAAGTTGACCGAACTGACCTGATAACCCGTTGGTGAATCAAATAAGTAAAAACATGTTTAGCCATGCCCAAATAGCTCAAATAATGATTCACATAAAGTTTCATGTCAGAAATCTATATTTGAAAGTTTTTGTTTTTGGAAAGTATGACATCGTTACACATATGTAACCCATTTCAAGATTATAAAGCATATCATAACAAACATCTCAAATGCACATGTATCACATCCAATAATCATACATAATAAGCTATTATAACCTAGAAACTTTATGATGTCTAAAGTTTCCTAAAATTTAAAGTCTCCTAACATGCTCCTATGATCATTTCAACATCATTCA